>JAUZND010005036.1:0-11391 GCA_034780555.1 Coelogynopora nodosa
CTGGGCTGCTATTCAAGATGTGTGGCAAAGCATCCCACCCGAAACCATCGCAAATTTGATCTCTTCTATGCCAAGGCAAGTTGCAGAAGTCATCCGAGCCCATGGTGGTTTAACCCACTATTAATGCCCAAAACCCCTTTTCCTCATTGAGAATGTGACAATGGCCCTCTTCAGGGCCACCACATATTGATTGATAAGTAAAATGTTCTTAAGCATTGCAAAAAACTTCAAACATTAAATATCCTAGAGTTGTTAAATTTAGCAGAAAATTTGGGGAAAAAAACAGAAATATAAAAATTGTAGGGTGCGGCGTTAGTTTCTGGCAGGGGTGTATACTGTTTAGACTGTATAGTGTACGCGAATATCATGGACTGATGAATATTTATAATTACATGTTATTTATCTTTTTGTATTAATTATTATATATAAAAGTAACCATCATTTTATACACATTTATTTATGTTAAACATAGTACACATATAGAATAACAAGTCATTAATAAGAAACAGCAACATAAAAACATATTTTAATTTATTTGAAAATTGTAATATTGTATATGCATGCCCATAATACAATATAATGGTTTGCCTTTTTCAGGATGGTCATTTAGGTAAAAAAGACATAATCTATGCTTTGCCTAGTGCCATGGTAAAAATAAATATATTTGTTTAGTATAGTTATATTTTTTTCAAACATATATATATTGTTTCCAATTTTTAAGTAATTGTTTTTTCAAGTTTAAAAATAAATTTCAGAAAAATTACAATTCAGTGTGCTTTTCTTTCAAAATCTTGGCTATGCTCCTGTATTACCTACAATATGTATAAAATGTTTAACAATCTATTTTATTAATACATATAATGCTAATAAATGTTAACTAAATATATTTAAAGTGGTTAGCAATCTGGCAACTAGAAAATATAATAACCTGATAAATATAATAATTATTTTACAAACATTATGTGAATGAATCAATGATAAATATAATAATAATATTTGTCATGTATAATGTATAAATCACATTGATGTATATTTATAAAAAAAATTGTTTAGGCCTACTAATAATAAAAATATATACATACTATACTACTCAAATATTCGAAGTATATTCTATTTAAAATATATATATACATAAGCAGCGGAGCCAGGGGGGCAGCCCCCCCTAACTTCTGTATGATGAAACAATTTTTTTTCAGGAAGCAATATTCTCAAGATATTTGGTGTGCAAAAGCAAAATTCAGGCATGATTTGGCATGATTGGCATGCAGGAGCCTTAAAAAGGTATGATAGGTGTGATGATAGGCATGTTAAAGCCTTAGTAAATGTGATTATTTATTATAGCTTATTAGATTTTATACTAGTATGCATACATACATCATCAAATATTTAACATTATATCCTAAATTAATAGTAGGTGTGCATGAGGCATGAAAAATCTGCATTTTTTAAAATATAAGGCATGCATGAGGCGTGAAAATTTTTTCGATATTCCCGAAAAAATGTTTGTGGCTAAACATAGATAGTTCACTTTAATCTAATATATAAAAAAGAATAAAGTGATCAAATATTTCAAACAAATCATACATTTGTTTATAATCTGAGACAGATTATGATTGTGAATAATATTTGCATACCTTTCCTTACTTTATAAATATTTATATTTTATTGATGTAAGGATAATAATTAAACATTACTTAGTAAGATTGTGTCTGAAGTATTAATCATGATTTATATGTTTTATTATTAATATAAATGTTTATAATTTTATAATATTGATAATATTAAGTATTATAATTAATTATAAAACAATATTTTTCACAATATTTATAATTATATTTTAAATATCAAAATAATATTATAATAATTATTTTAATAATTTTAATCAGTAACATAATTATTTATATTAGTATTAGAGACTGAGACAATCTATATAATGTCTAGAATACATTAGCCTGAGATAAGGAAGGTACAAATTAGAATAAATGTCATGCTTTGGCATTTGCTTTGTTTTGATTTAATCTCATCAGTATAATATTTCTTTAATAAAAAATACTCACATTTTATTATCCTAATGCCAAGGGTAAGGTAATTTGTAAAATTCAAACTCTCCAAAAAGGGCTAACTAGTAAATACTAAAGTTATACAAAAAATTGGCACTAGTAATACTATATAGTCTAGTAGTAGTATAATATTTTTAAGACTAAGTAAACATTAAAACGATTTCAGAGTGACTTCAAAAATAAGACGACTGGTAATAAAGGTTCAAATAATATATTTGAGTTAATTATATGAGTGATACATAAATAACGGAATGAATATTCATAACTGTCTAACTATCTAAGAGTATATTAGTAATAGAATAGAACATACGCGCTAACTAAGTAGTGATTTAAAAAATCGCATAAAATTATTTATTAAAACAAATGAATTAATATTTTATACAATTTTTAACGTTTATATAAAACATGCACCTCACTTATATATTATTAATAAATTATTTATAGATCTATTATTTTAATATTTAATCATTATATTAATAGTATCATTGTCCCATCGTTTATTTGCCTAATTTGTCTATACAGTTTTAATAATTTCTTTAAAAAATATTCATTATTATTATTACATCAGGCAACTTTATAATTGTACCTATACACATTTTTTGACATTGATTAAAGCATAAAAAATTAATTTAAACATTCATAACAATAATAATAATAAAAATAACAAATAATTATGAATTAATCCAATATTCAATGCTGCTTATTAATACCAACAATGTAGATCCGCAATATATATCGTTTCCGACTCCTACCAGAAGGTAGGGCGATCTAGTCCAGGCCCGTACTTTTAGTATTAGTAAACTGATTTGCGCTGCCATATTGAGTATATCAAATTGGTGGTTATAAGCATAGGCTAATTATATTTTTATCATGATTGTACAAGCCTGAAATAGCGTCCTTCAATTATGAAAATATATATAAACACTCCCCTGACGTAACCCTCCCTTAATAGCCTAATATTATTCCAGGGTAAGCTACGTACGTATATATACTGTAATAACTATCATATATTGAGAAACTATATTTTCCAATTAAAAATAATAACACTTCTGTATAACGGATGCAAAGACTATAATATTCATAGAAATATAAGTAGGCTATAGGTAGTAAGATTAGGCCTATATTTATATATTATTAATACTTATAATTAATATAAGTCTATGAGCGAATCCAAGAGAAAACAAGATATGATAAATTGCCATAAAAATTTTAAAAATACAAAAATTATGCGACACATTATATATTAATAATTTAAAAAATATTTTTCATACGAAATGACCGCATATTATTATAGTCATCGGATTTGATAACGAGGTGACTAAATAGTTAATTTATTATATAAACACTCATTGAAATATAGTTAAATTTGCTTTCAATAACATTAGAATCGTTAATTGTTATATATTTATCTTGTAGTGTCTCATTGTAATGACCATAAAAGAATTGCCATGGTTTTGATAATAATGGTGCTAATTGTGAAGATGGTAACATTAATGCAAATTTAGTTATATTAATTTAATCTGGATTAATTTTTTAATGAATTGATGTTTTGTTGTCCAAATCAAACTTAGTATATTATTAAGCATATACGTTATAAATATTGTATAAATACGCCTGTACTGCACTAAAATTTGACAAAATTTATGTAGTTAAATTCATTTCCTAAACTTGGACGGCTGCATATGTTTCCTAAACTTGGTGGGCTGTCATGTTCCCTAAACTTGGTGGGCTGTCATGTTTCCTAAACTTTCTCCACGGCACACTTTTCATCGCCATTTTTGTCTTTATTTTGTGCCACTTGTAAATTGATAAAATACTTTTATGTAAAAGTGGGGCATCCAAAGTTCTCACCCTCTCAACCATCTTTTCCGTTCATAAATAACGTTAACAATAGAATGATTTTGTAATTTTCAATATTTTCAATATTATATTAAGAATATCATACTTTTTAATTATTTAAATTGTTATTGTGAAAATCAACTAAAATTGATTAAGCATGATGAAATTGTGAAGTGGTATAGAATGCTTTTAACCCACCAGCTGGCACTTTATGACTAATGCAAAATGCTTATTTTTTAACCTCAAACAATATGTCATAAATGTGCGAAAAAGTGCAATGTATAAAATATATTAATTAGCGAAATTTCTAATTATACTCACGCCAACAATAACTTCCGGTTTTATGATAGCATCACTTGAACTTTTATTAATTTGATAATCTGTTGAAGCCTCAGTTTCACGTTTAGCTTTATTTTCTATTTTCGAGTCTGGTAAGAAATCTGTTGGTTCTGATTTTTTCGCAGAAGAGGCATCTTGCGTCGATGTGGGCTTTCCTTTTTGATATTGACCACCAAAAATGGATTTCTCTTCAAATGCATCGGGAACATGAGCAAATATATTGGTTTTAGTACGTGGTTTTTGAGTATTAGCTTGGGAATCAGATAGTCCTGGTATAATGCTTCCTGGTTCTCGCTTAGCCATTACAATGTATTACTCTAATAAAATGTAAATTAAACTTCAAAACTGCTGTAGTCAACAATGTACGTGCACCGTATACTTAATATTTATAATTTAACAATTCAATCTCGGAACAGTACTACGTTTTTCAGATCAATAAAAAGTATAAGTTTCTATAGTATATATATATATATCAATATTCAATAAAACTACATTGGAAGGAAAGAGAATAACAAGCACTGTTACTGAATCATCTGCAAAAACTGGATTCGTCGGTGTTTTCTACTGTATCGATGCAAGCATTTCTGCTTCTAGAGAGTAACGATTGGCAAGTAACATTCAGCGCCATTCCCTTCCCTTCCCGCTCCGCAAACTCTCTCTCTATTGCTCTGCAAGGAATTCCCGCTCCATTTATCTCCATCGACCTCTCCCCATTCGTGTAGCATATTTGGCTAAGGAAAGTTTACGTGAGAAGAAATGCCTGCCTTGTTTATTTTTGTCTTTTAAAAGAGTGTCACGAAATCAATGAAAAAACCATATTGATCAGAATAGATTTTATGTTGTTCATGCGCGGATAATAAAGCTCGCCAAAAAAGTCATCTGTCAATTTAGATTCAGTTAAATGGCGAAAAAAGGGTGACACGAAATTTTGTTTTGTGCTAATATAATATAACGCTTTTTTAGTCCATAATTAACCTGTATTAAGTTGAATGTCATTCTACATTTTGAAGAATAATATAATAATATGTGTCACTTAACGAAAATAGTTTTTTTTTAATTTTCCGGTTGGTTTCCTGTACTGTGTTCTACATTTGTGTGTAGTGAGCTAAAATATAAGTCATTTCGTATTTAATCAGAAATGTGACCTTGAATAAATAACGCGCTGCCCACAAATACAGATTTTTTAAAATTATTTTTATAAAAATAATAAAAATTCTATTACACTAATTATAATATATTATTTATGGGAAATTCACACATAATATGTAATGGATAAATAATATTTTATCTATTCTTTATATTGTGTAAATATCACATGAATTTTGCATAAACAAAAATTTCGTTACAATTTAATAGATCTTTGGTTCTATTTTTATTTATAATATTTTTAAATATTTAAGATATATTTAAACATTTATAGTTATTTATTTAATTATTAAATATCTTTAAACATTTTATTATTTTCGAAATTTACGAAATATACGATATATACTTTTTGACTTGAGCCTTGGACTAGGTAATGCACAAAATTCTGGTTTATTTATAGTAATAATCAAATTATTTATATGGCATTTTATAGTATCATGACATATATATTAGTAGCTTTTTTATTTATTCGTTTAATATATTTTTCAAAATAACGCTTTTACAATTAAAGAAAAATAAAGGTTACACTTCAAATAAATCCTCAACAATTTATGCATGTATATATATTGGTCATGAACAATCAAGTTTTTATATATTGGTTTCCGTTATTATTTTATAAAGAAAGCAATTTTATCTCATTATAAAAAAATAATATTAATTTATAAATTTAAAATTACCTATATCAGAGAAAATTTAAATCTATAGGAACAGATGGAATTCTTTTTAAATAATTAGGTAAAATTTTTAGGTAAAAATATCAAAGGTATATTTAATATATTAAAATTCTTATAAATTTTAAAAATATGGTTTAAAAGACTTGTAAACCCCATTAGAAGTATAATGTATTACATAAAATCACAGAAATTAACATTATAATTACAACCACATAAATAATTCTTACATATTGTAGAGCATAAAATCCCATTATTTATTCCATAAAGTTTGTGCAGGAGTTGATTTGGTATTCGCATATAGTACCACCTTGGAGAGCACTCACTCAAAGATTATTTCCTAAAACTATGCTTATCTATAGGTGATGTTATATGTCTGTCCTAATACAAATACGGATTTGTGAGGTAATATGATCTTACTATTAGAGGAATTCTACATTTCTAGAGCGAATATTGTTCTGTAAAACTAATTAATATCGTCCAAATAATACATTTTTGTAAATTAGACTATAATTGTTGGCCTTGTTTGTGTTTGACATTATAATTACTAATTTACTGCAATTTAAATGTACAAATATACAACTCAACTTAAAAATTAAACGGCAGACTAAAAGTAGTTATGATGCCCATGAATAATGGATATTTAAAATAAATATTCCTACTCCGGAGATAATTTTTAGCAAGATATTTATATATATATACTGATTCTATTTACTACTAATTGAATCCTAGATCCTTAATTACCTCTCGCTCAACTCTATGAAGTGTATTTGGCATATTAAACATAATTATATGGCCTGAATATAAAGGGTGTATGAACAAAAATTAATATAAATTTATATTAACAGAAACACTTATATTAGACTTTAAACGATGAGCTTTATTGCCGAATTACTTTATCAATTTCCGTTACTCCTATATATATAGCTATGATCCTATTGGTTTGCTAATATCTTCTCACACACTCTGCACTATGAATAAAAATTAAAAACGCATTAAACACGCATTTATTTTCTAATAGAATTTATACATCCGAAAAACAAACAGCCCTAATTGTTCAGAATAAAAAAGTTGTATTTTCATTTAATTTTTTTTAACCATCTGACAACACTAAAACGTTTAAATTGATAAATGCTAAATATAATAATTTAATTTTTCTCAGGTTAAAAAGTCAATTTAATAAATGTTAGATCACTTTTATATTCTAAAAAATTAAGGGAAATCTAATAGATTAAACAGGAATTGGTTCTACATATTATGTACAAAATCGGATCAACCTTTTTGCTAAATTTAAAAATGTGGAGACACTTTATACCAGTTTACGACATCCTTAAAAGATATTTCTCTTATCATTTTTATATCCTTATTAGTTTATATACTACTCATTAAAATTTCAGTTGTATCAGATATGAATTTGGATATTTCAAGTGAACCTGATCCAATTAAAAATCTCACTACTCGCGCCAATTGAACGAAGTCGATCATAAAAATTATCTGTATGTATATTGGTCTATATAGCATGTAGAAACAACAAGATATTATGATTAATTTATATAGTGTAGGGTACTATTAAATTGTATCATCATTTTCCAATATATGACTTAATCTATTTTAAAAATAAGAAAACGCTTTACCCAATTATAGCCGCGCCCTTTGGTAAAATATTAAAATATGTTCCAAACAATACGTAACAGAATTACAGATGTATAATCCAGCAAGCGAATTAAATGTTCATTAGTGGCATTAACTCAATACTATATGTACTTAAATTAGGTCAGAGTACTCAAATAAATATACTAAGAGAGAGTTAGCGAAACTTCTAAAATTAATATACCCACAACGTTATTTGCATTGGCATAGGTAGGTCATTAGTCGCTCGGAAGGGATTATTAACATAGAAATATAGGTCAGTGAAAACTTTTGGGTCATTATTGAGGGAAAACCGGTCGTCAGTGAGTTCACTCTATTACAAAATAGATGTAAGTACAAGTTGTATTAAAAATATATAAATAGTAACGTTCAGATGCATTTAAATGTAAAATGTCATCAAGCATGTTCTAAATATGTATATATAATTATAAATTAAATAATATTTGATTACAATATTATCATTTAAATGTTTTATACTATGAATGAATATACTATGCTAAATTCGACTTTAATGCGTCCCCATATAAATTGTCTTTTTTAAATTAGCTACAAAAATTGTCTGATACGAAATAATTTAAACGTTAGTATCTATCAGTTTCAATATATAATCTTAACATATTTTTATAATAATTTAGTATAATTTAATAATAAATGTTAATACAATATTATTTATTAAAAATTACGTGAATATGTATTCATCTTCAACTGCCATCAAATTAAGAAATTTTAAAAAATTAATTACCTCAGAAAATAATTATCGTACAAAACATAAACAATAATTTAACATTTATTATTATATATACAATTATCAACTAATAACTATTTTAGATACAAATCAATACACTCAAATTAAAAAAATTTAAATCATAACAAAATGTCAAATCAATAAAGAAATAATATTCATAACAATTAAAATCTCAAAGAAAAGCCTATTTTCAAAAGTTGAAATAGACTAGACATGTTATCAACTATCTCATAACACGTATTAATAAGTGAGTTTCTAAAGAAATGCGCTAAAAAAATAAACAACTTTTAATCTAATTTTTCGAACATACTACTACTAACAGATCAATAGTATCAGTATAAGGAAATAATTACACATGTCTGTGATACCAGGGATGTAGCCATGCTGTACGCATAAACATAAAATAAGAATGTACCTTTTTTAATTCTCTTTAGGGTAAACCCGGTATTGTCATCAATTTGTCTTAAAAAATCCTTTTCGTTTTGTAACATTTACATTTCGTTGCATACAAGTTTAAAAAGCTGGCTACGTCCTTGCAATATATACGTCATAAGATATACCGTATAACACTTAGGAAGCCCTTAGTACGGCTGAATCATTACATAGAACAAATAATAATGTATATACAGCCCTTATTTACTATAAACATTTCTGACAAAATATTAGACACATTACTAGGATTATACTTACAGATAGTTTTCAAGACAAACACTTTTAGCTAGCTTCATTGTTTTGGGATGCACAACATGTTATATCTACAGTTAAATACTAATATGTTTTTAAAAATAAAGAATTTGCATACATAATCGTACTAATTACAGTTGACTGAAAAATCATCTCTGCACATTCCAGTCCCATGGAATACACAATACTCCATCTCCGGATATTGAATAAAATTTGGAAATTTTTAAATCACAACCCTGAAGTCCAACACTTCCAATCCCGGAGGAAACAGGATCGCCTAGAATAGCCTGGCAGCACGCAATTCCTTGAGCAATGGAGACATTTGAGTCCAACTGTAGTGAAGCAACCTGCAAACCAGCCAGGCAGTCATTTCGAACTTTATCCCATTGAGACATCTGAAGGGCATAGTCCGTCCGCCTCTGCTGGCAATAGTTATGCTCGACAGTGTCGTTAATGAAGTCGATCAGTAGAAACGGAGGATTGCAGGCAGGTAGAAGAATGACTCCATCCGCTGAAAGACTGGGATTGTCGACGGCATCGTCAAGAGCAATCTCAATACTGCTGAGATCATTTTCATTGAGACGAGAATTAGAATGCCGCAAATTACTGGAAAGTGCCGCTAATAAACGTTTTAATTGTCGCTCATAGTCATCGACTAAAAAAAGGGAATTTTGAGGCGTGAGACGATTTATCTTTGCACCATTAAGAAGAAGAGAAATACCGCGCTCTAACGCTGGAATTCGTGTATTCAAAACCTTAAACTGGCTTTCTGCTTTATTAAGAACGTTTACCCATGATTCCGGCACATCAGCACAACTCAAAAGAATATCTCCCATTACGGAAATCCCAGATCGCCTAGTGAACACAAGTCGCCGATTTTGTAGTAAATGTCTAATTCGTAGAGATACTGAATCGCATATAAGTCGGTCAAAAGATGCCAGACAACTTCTGTAACATGCAAAACCCCAATCAGATCCCCAGATAATATCTGACAGATAGAGTTCCAGCTTTAGTTTAATAATAAGATATTCAGTTTCTTTTATAAGTGGTATATTCGCACATACAATTTTCTGGGCTGAGTTTACACTCTTATTCAACCAAGAAACAAGATTTGTTTTTGAAGAAGAAGATTCTTCTTGGGTGGAATAAAGGGAATGTCTTTTAATGAAGCTATCCCAAACTTCAGTATGTTGTTTGACATCATCAGATGAATCCAGCTTTGTTTCTTCTTCATATTTTGGAGTTTGAGTCTGATTTGGTGACAGAACGTGACTTGTGGACAGCCTACAAGAAGTAAGGATATCCACCACCGTAGTGTGAAGATCCCGGCGCTTCAGATAAAAGGTTACGGGTTTAACATCTAATGTCTGTTTAGTTGAACGGAGATAGAATGTAACCATTTTCGGCTTCACGATGTGACCCTGACTAACCGATTCCAGGTAGCCATTGAGTGTCTTGAGGGAGTCTTCATTAACGGCACCAACTCGGGGTGTATTGGCGAAGAAGTCGGGATGAACAGCGAAAAAGAATGGTCTCAATGCATTGGTCGCTTGATCGTAGGTGAAATAACGTTTCAGTAGTAAAGTGTTAGCAATGAAACGTGCATTTGTGATAGTGCTCAAAGTTTGGAACATTACTGCTGCTATCACAGCAAGTGGTTAATATTCTGAAAATAAGAAATAGGAAGGGTAAAAATAAACTGAGTTTAACTATTTTTCATGATAAATAAATAATAGAAGACGCACTATCTTAATATTTGTAAACAAAAAACACTCACGAAAAGCTACATATTTATAATATAAAAAACCGTCTTATAGTTTAGAAAATGAGAAATTCAAACATTTGTCATGATACTAGTTAACTGTGAAATAGCAATTTAATGACTTAGAGTTCAAAGTATGTAAATGAAGATTGTAGATGAATATGAATTATGTGAAATACAAGACAGCTTATATATAAAATATAGATAAAAGTAATGTAAATTATACAAATATTTATTTAAAATCATGAAAAATTAAGCTTAATAACACAAGAAATATGTTCTATAATTAAATAATATGAATTATAATTCATATTATTTAATTATAGAAGATATTTCTTGTAAAGGATTACTTGGATCTACTTTTGGAAAGATATAATTATACTATTTTGGTATAACATTTATTTGGTAACATTTGAACCAAGTATTACCAGATTTTATATGTATATATATATATATATATATATATATATACAATGTCATGGTCATTATTGGTAG
>JAUZND010005037.1:0-11391 GCA_034780555.1 Coelogynopora nodosa
TATATCCGGTACTAATTAAAAGAACTTTTAAAATGCTTTTCAGTCATGTATATTATAATATTTAACAAATAGTAATTTTAATTTTATTGATCTATAAAAAAATTCTAAAATTTGTTAAATTATTAAAATCATGGACCTATATATATTCTCACTGAAGCGCCTACCACAATTGCCAAAAAGTCATAATAAAAACTATAACAAAAATTATATGTTTAAAAATATGTATCAAAATTTTGTGTTATTTTATTTGAAAAAATTTCTGCAGTAATAATTAGCTCAACTTTTTTTAATGAACTCTTCTAATCTACCCCCTGCCCCTGGCCCTAGCCCTGACCCTGCCCTATTAATAATTATATAATTGTATATTTTTTGTAAATTATGAGACCCAAAAAAATTACAGAAATTTGCAGGCATGTGCGCCTTTGAGCAATATTGGTTTATATTAAATTCACCACTGCAGTGAATATTTCAAACGTTTATAAAACATTGTTCATAAACGTTTACAAAATATTCACGTTTTATAATAAATAGAAAATATGTGAAAATGCCTAGGGGGTAAACTGAAATAATTTTTATTCAACTTATTATCCAAATTATTACTATATGCAAATTTAATTTACCATGTGCCTGAACATATACTGTCATCTATATTTTGTATACTAACATAGGCCTATTGTTGGTAGTTAAACCCAAAAGATAACTAAATTAATTACGATTTAAACCTTTATTCTTTCACAAAATAAGACATATGTTTTAAATTTCGAGGCGTTTTTTATTTTACCATTTAGTTTACAATGGTGTGGTAAAATTAATATATTGTATGAGCCCGATGTCGCATTTTAAAGTGAGATTGCACAAATATCGATATTCAGACTATGTTTATCAATCTCGATCATCTTTAAAAATTAAAATTTTATGTACTCGTATATAAAGCCACTTAAGACAAAACAAAAAACAATTAAAAAAATTCATTTAAGTATATATCAAAATCGATACAATTAAAAGAATAATTTTATAGTGTGATAAAAAGTAAAAACAAACATGTAGTATAATCATAACTGTAGATGTGTATGTTTAAGGTAAAATAAAAGTTGGTACGATTGAAATAGAAGGGTATTGAAAATATAGTCAAGGTAATTTCAACACTGGTTGATTTTATGAGAAGGAAATAATATGTTTATGTTGAAAGCTTCATAAAGCCAGGAAGTGCGCTCTGGCACATGGTGGTACATTTGTTTGAAACCATATTATTAGGCAAAGGTTTAAAGCTGATGTATATGTAGAAAATGATTGTAAGAAAACATCTTGTTTTTCAATTTTATATAATTAGACAGAGGAATAATATATTATATGATTGTTACAAAATACTAGGAAAGCAAAGCTGAAGAATGCAGCAGATGGATTTTAACATTTTGTAGACTACCGAAAATGCAAACATCTCTCAAAAACTTAGTAGTTTTCAACTGATCTTATGTTTGCTTTGGAGCTAGAATGATGTTACATTCGAGGGGGTAGGGGGTGCAAAAATATGACAAATGTAAAGTGTGGGGGAGGTAGTATTAGTCAAAATATGACGTCACTTATTCTTTAATATTTTTGTGTATTTTGTTTATTTTAATGCATTAAGAATTGTTTATCTAATTTTCTGATACATGGATATTTACTAATATTATGCATATTATATGAAAACAGTCCAAAAATATAAATATTTTAGGTGTAAAAGTATTATAAATATATGGATAAACTTGTACTAACTAATCGAGACGAAAACATGCGGTTATAAAGACATCTAATACAATGTATTGTATTTTCCAACAGAGGTGTGAATTGCCAAAGTGTGACATTATTTTGGAGGGGGGTCTTGAAATTTGCGAGAAGGGGGGTCAAAAAGCCTTTAAAAAAGGGACGTAATTTCAGAACAACCCCTTTGATGTGAAATTGAGTGATTTAATGGGTCAATAATTGAACATCTATGTAGATATTACTTTATTGAATGTTATGCATGGAATAAAGTAATATACCAAATTGCAATTTTTAACATGATGTCGATTGTACGTTTAAAATGAAATAATCAAAATGGGGTTTCAATTATTTATTACAACAGTAAAGTAGAAATACTTGTAGAGCATAAACAATTTTCTATGAACAATGAAAAAGTAGTTATTTCAAATTTGCCTATCATTAATGTGCAAGTAATTTTTACTAGCAACGTAATAGTGTACTAACAAAGTAAAAACGGTTATTTGTAATTAAATCATCATATAATTAAGCGCTATAGATTATTTCGCAGTTTGTTAATCAATTACAATTAATTTGTCAACGACCAAAACATCTTCGTTTAGTTTTTTGATAGTCAAAATCTAAAAATGAAAATTTTCAACTACAAATTCCCATGTGCGTAAGAAATAGGCAGCCATTGATCATTTTAGGAATATCGTATTAGCCGTAATAATAAAAGGCCTACACGCATGTGGGCCAATTTTACAATCTCTCGATGCTTAGAGTTGAGAAAAGAGGGACATAAGGGGGACCACCCACAAATAAACAATATATAGTTTTTTCTAAGTATATTGTATAAGTTATAATCTAACTAGCCTATATCATTGCAGAATAAATTTTTACAACAGTAAAAAGTCATTAAAAAAAGCTAATTTGATAATTTAAGCAGTATTTTCCAATTGTAAAACCAACAGAAAAAAAGTTTTAACCATGCATACACTGTACATTGAAGGTCAAAGCACAACAGAATATATATACATAACAAGTTAATATAATAATCAACACATTTACTCATTGATATTAATTAGTTGACACATGATGTAACACGAAGATATAAAATACTATATATGCAAATTAAATCAAAGAAGGAAATTGCACTGGTTTTTAAATAGGTGTATTACTAGTAACACATTCTACGCCCTATGAAAATGGTTGACTCAAAGAAACATGAAATAATTCAACATACAATATATTATAGTTGTATGTAATATTGACACATTGATATAAATTATCATAATGAATATGTTATTCGTATACGTACATAAAAACATAATATAATATCTATCAATATTTACAAATAGTTAAAATAATTACAAAAACATATGCTAATACTAAACACTATAAATAAACAACGAATTTGCCGGAATGACCAGAATAAAGATATCAACTTTATGGCATTATGTACAAAATTGATTAAATACTATATTTTAGTTGGATGGTAAATAAATGCTTCAAGAAACTGACAAGAAAGTGAAGTCGCTACAACTCCGGAAAATGGAATTCTCGATGCGTGGAGTTCTGTTGAGGGTAAAACCCAAAGGACGAAGAGGTAGGAACATCCGATTGAAACATACCGCCCTCCCCGTTAACATTGGTCGCGCCGGAGAGAGTGATAAAATCTTGTTGCTGTTGCTGCTGCTGATAGTGATGACATGTGCACGAACAGCCTGAGGCCAGAGTATCCATACCAGAGGAGCAGCCACAACAGGTGGCTTGCCAATGGTAACCTGCCCCCGGTTGTTGCATACTGTAAGCGGCGGGATCTGGTGGAGCATTGCCGTCGTTGGGGAACTGACGAGGAGGCGCCGGCACCGCGAAATCGATGAGATTGTCAAGCCTACCTGATTGACTCGGCATGGATTGCGAGGTATACTGCGGCTGATGCACAGTAAACGACTGATCAACAAAGGTGGTTGATTGAGCACTTAGCGAAGCATACTGCTGTTGTATCGGTTGCATTGAAGTAGAGGTTTGCGGGTAAGATTGTTGCATAAATTGGGCAGATTGTACAGTGGAAGCTGGTTGAACATGAAGAGATGAAGACGCGGTTGGGAGATAAGACTGTTCATTGAAACCACCAGATTGTAAGGTATCAGATGGGACATATTGCTGTTGAGACATCTGTGGAGTGTTCTGCATGTTGGATGACTGATTCAAACTAGGTTGTTGTTGCTTAGATGGCGAGGTTTGATAAATTTGAGCTTGGTCATTTTGAAAATGAGACGCGTGCTGTACATTTGGTTGACCAAGCATATTTTGGGATGTTTGGAAATTATGCGCTTGCTGAATATTTTGAGAGTTTTGAAAGTTTGAAGACTGCTGCCAAGCCTGAGTATTTTGAAAATTTGGTGATTGCGACATATTTTGAAAATTTTGTGCCTGTTGTGGATCTGAAAAATGTGGTGCATTTTGTCCAGTTGGTGCAAATGGGAAATTTGGTGGTGCTTGTTGTACAACTGAAGAATTTTGAAAGTGTGGTACTTGTTGCACAATTGGTTGATTTTGGAAATTTTGTGTAAGCTGTTCAATAGGTGCACTTTGATAATTAGTTGTCTGTTGCACATTCTGGAAATAATGTGGTTGTTCTACGTTGGAAGATTGCTGCACTGCACTCACTGAATTTTGAAAATTAGTCATCTGTTGTCCATTTGGTGCGATTGAGAAATTCGTCTGTTGTAAATTTGATGGTTGAACTTTTGTAGAGATTTGTTGTTCATTAGGATTAACTTGGAACTGTGATGTTTGTGGTACATTTAGAGCAATCTGTGAAGATTTAGTTTTTTTGCTTGCTGGTTTCCGTTTTGTAGGTGCTTTTGAATTGTCTGGTTGCTGTGAAACTGGCGACTCTTGCGAGGCAATTTGTACAGGTTGTGATTTTTTCGTCGGTGGTTTTCGTTTTGGTTTCTTTGTATCTGCTGATTGTGTTGGAATTGATGGTAATAGAGAAACTGGAATCTGTTGTTGAACCTGTTGCGATTGCTGGAGTTGAGGATTCAATTGTTGTTTTGATTGTTGTGGTTGAATCAGTTGTTGTTGAAATGGTTGCAATTGTTGAAGTTGTGGACTCAACTGCTGTTGTTGTTGAATCAATTTCTGTTGTGATTGTTGTGGATTCAGCTGCTGGGGTTGTTGAATCAATTGTTGTTGTGAATGTGGTGGTTGTTGAATCAATTGTTGTGTCTTTTGAGATTGCTGTGGCTGTGGAAGCAACTGTTTTTGTGGCTGTGGAGATAACTGTGGTTGTGGCAGTGGAGGTAACTGTTGTTGTGGCTGTGTAGGTAACTGTTGTTGTGACTGTGGAGGTAACTGCTGTTGTGGCTGTGGAGGTAACTGTTGTTGTGGCTGTGGAGGAAACTGCTGTTGTGGCTGTGGAGGTAACTGCTGTTGTGGCTGTTGAGGTAACTGTTTTTGTGGCTGTGGAGGTAACTGTTGTTGTGGCTGTGGAGGTAACTGTTGTTGTGGCTGTGGAAGCAACTGTTGTTGTGGCTGTGGAGGTAACTGCTGTTGTGGCTGTGGAGGTAACTGTTGTTGTGGCTGTGGAAGCAACTGTTGTTGTGGCTGTGGAAGCAATTGTTGCTGTGATTGTTGCGTCTGTGAAATCAATTGTTGATGCGATTGGTGTTGTTGAGACAGAAACTGTGGTTGTGCAATTGGTGGTTGCACGGTGGGTTTAGTTGATTGGTTCAATGATCCTTTAGACTGCTTCAATGCGGGTGGTTTTCGTTTGGCTGGTTTACGCTTATTTGGTTGCATAAAATTTTTTGATTCCATTACATTTTGCGGTAACTGTTGATTCGGTTGTATTGGAATTTGTAGTTGGGTATGATTTAACGGTTGTGTTTTTCGTGCTTGTAGTGAATCTGGTTCTGGATGTGGAAACGATGATTGTTGTAGAACTTTTGCATGCTGTGGAATGGATGATTGTTGGGGAATTAATTGTTGTTGTGAAATTGATGGAATCTCTGAAATTGATGGCTGCTGAGAAATTAATGATTTCTGTGAATTCGGAGATTGTTCTAGAACTGATGATGGTTGTGATTTTGGTGGCTTCCGTTTTGGTGGTTTCCGCTTTAGTGGTTGTGTTAAACTTGAAGGTTGTTTTGAAATAGCAGGCTGCTGCATATTTGATGGTAGTTGCGAATTTGGCGGCAATTTCGAATTTGGATCTTGATGATAATTAGCAAATTGCTGCAAACTTTGTTGACCTAACGACTGTTGGCCATTAGTTGCAGGCGTCATGATTGGTTGCGCGTCGCACATAGTCTTCACATCATCATCCACCAACTGCTTAACAGACGGTGTTTCAGAGACCTTATCAGGTGTCTTCACAGGAGTCTCATCCACTGTTGATTCTGTTGAACACATGTCTGCAATGACTTCACTAGACTGTTGAACACTAGCGCTGGTGACCGACGACGAGTTGACCGTGGTAGTTGAGGTATTAGCACCACCACCAGCCGCGGATGGATTCGTGCGCACAACATATAGATCACCAGTTCTCGGCACACGGAGATACTTCCCCTTAGCGGTTTGAATCACCTCCATCATCTCGCCTTTCTGAATCTTGCGTTGCGATGTGGACACTGTAGTAGTCCCGGGGAAGAAGAGGTCAGTAGTAGCCTGAATCCTGGTTATCCGACAGTTCTTTGTGTCCAGAGGGGGCCCCGATGCGGGTGAAGCTGGGGGCGGTATAGCGGCAATTGGGAAGGAACTACCAGCAGGATCGGTAGGGTTCTTGCGAAGGCCGCATCGAATACGGGCCTCTTCAATCTGGCGGTTGAAGGACGCAAGTCGGTTTTGACGTTGGAGGTCAGGCGAAGACATTGAGTGATGACTAAAGAATGGCGATGGTCGGGTCATAATCCTGGGGCCGCTGGAATTAGAGTAAGAGAGCCTTGAATGAACAAACAGACAAACTGGATAAATTCATAAACATATTTTGAACCTTATTAGGGTAGCTTTATTTTGGTCAACAAAAATGATAATGCAGATAGACAAGCATAAATACCAGATGATATATTATCCACGCCACACGCCATTAAAACTAGGAAATACACTCCCAATTCAAATTATACAAATATAATATCTCATATCTAAATGTTTCCCATTTTCACAATTTAATAATTGGCTTTGTTTTAGGAAAGTTAATAACGGTATAATTTCATACCTAATTAGAGTCTCTGATAGTAGATTACCCTTTGAAATAGATGGCAGCGAACGATATTCAAGACTCTCTTGTGCATCAAATATTCCCGGATGACTAACAACACTCACTTCCGTATGTCCATAGGCGGCAGGTCGAAGGGCTGCTGTCTGGAGAGGTAGTCGACAAAGGCAGGCCGCTGATAGATCTGACCCTGTCGCTTCTCTTCCTCGTAGCGCTGCTTGGCGCGCATCTTCTCCGCTTTGGAGAGGCGGTAGTCTTTCCGGTCGATCAGCAAGGACTCGTGTGTGAACGGGGTCTGGACACGAGACCAGAGGTAGGGGGGGAGGGGAGAAGACAAGACATTAGCTGATGTTGTTGCGATACATAATCTGATCAATTGTAATATAAGGATTAAATGATTTATGATAAAATAAAAATAGATTTATATGTAAATTAAAATTAAGTGTTTTACTTTTGTGAATAACCAACATAAGAATTTAACGAAAAGAACGAACTAACAAACCAACTGAAGAATTTAACGAAAAATGAAATCCTATTGTTATAAAAAGTAGACTTTATCGGACACATTAAAATATTAAAGCCTACCTAAAGGTGTCAATTAACCATAAAGAAAGGATTTTACCCCTTAAAATGTATAGTTTTCATAACAGGATTGCATTAGCAAAAACATTAAAAAATATATATTAACTTAAAAAATTACTAGACTAAATTTCGTAAATAACTCATCAGGGTACCCAAAAGTCAAAATGAAATGTGCAACATGTGACACACAATATTACGCATTAAATAATTGTATTTTAATTTTTGTAAATGACAAGGTCAGAGGATACAGGTTGTCAAAAGCCGTATGAGAGGGAAACGCAGGTCATACACGGCAGACCACCGCACAGTTTACTGACCGTAGTGATCCAGTCCATGTTGGTCTTGATGACCGCCAGGAGTGCTGTGTCTTCATCCCTGGCGGAAAGTTGGTCTACCTTGTCCTGAGTTAGGGTTGGAAGGTCCACGTCGTGATAGTCGACCAGCTGCTCCACCTGCTGCCGGGTGAACTGCTGGTCCGGATTCATCTCATCCACCACCCGGTCCGACATGCCCTGCTTCGTGATCTGTGGTTGGTGAGCGAGGAGAGAGAGAGAGAGAGAGAGAGAGAGAGAGAGAGAGAGATAATTATAAAGTGAAAAATAAAATATAGGATGACACGAAGAGAGATTGTGTTGGAATAAATTATAGATCATAATTACATCTATTCTAATGACAAAAAACTTAAGAAGTAAAATAAAATAAAAATTGAACTACGTTTTGCATTAACATACTTGCAGTTAAAAGACACTACCGTATTTTAACATTTTGTAAACCGAAAAACTTAGTAATTTTTACTAGATACGCGCAAATTTATGGAACATTGAGTAAACATCGGGCAATCGGGTAGCAAAGGCTTAATCCGCGCAACATTGGATGCGCCGAATACCCGAGATCCCAACAAGGTCTGGTTTCTACCTGTCGGTCATAGATTTTCTTCTCCATGGTGTTGTCGGTGACGAGTCGGTAGATGTAGCAGGTCTTCTTCTGACCATAACGATAGACCCGACACACTGCCTGACAGTCGTGACAGGGGTTCCAGGAGGCGTCGAACACGACCACACGATTGGCCCCCACCAGGTTCACTCCCAAACACCCCGCCCTGAGGATGATGGGACGGAGAAGTAATCATGTTGTTTTAAGTCAATGTGTATTAAGTATATAATAACCTAACCAAAGATGTATTATTTTTTTATTGATTTTTTAAAAATATTTTCAAATTAAAGATTAAAGATCATTAAAAAAGAAGTGCGACATTTTTAGAAAAAACATAACTTGTGAAAGATAAAATTAATCTTCAGAAAATATTATTAGACAAATACCACAACAAATTTGAAGTGTTAACAAATTTTGAAAAAATGATAATATGTAATTGTGAGTTTTAAATACTATTTAGAAGGAATTTTTTAAAGAACCATTTTTGAGTAGAGTCGATAAAAAATTATTAAGTTCTGGAGAGAATTTAAGGCATACACAAATTATTACTTATTTGTAAACAAAGTAATTGTGCTTAGTAAAAATAAGACCTAAAAATTACACTGTAATCAAGAATTTCCAGGAGTATTCCAAGTTTTAATTTTTTAAAACAATTTTCCATGATTTTTCAGGAGTGTGGGAACCCTGTAATATGAAACAAATTCTACATGAAGTGATAAGAAGCGACCAGAACAAACCTTGTTGATAGTAAGAAGAGTTTGACTTTTCCATCGGGAAGATTAAAGTTGTTGATGAGCCGCTCCCTTTCAGATGCACTTGTGCTGCCATCCAGTCCTGTAGAGTTCAATATAACATAATAATTGAATTGGAGGCAAGTAAATACATGAAAATAAATTATTTGTTGAAAATTCAAATACTTGAAATGGGACGTCATAATGGACAAACAAGCAGGAATTCATTATATAATTCTCAAATTGAAAGCACACCAAAACGCTTAATGACAAAGAGCAACCGAATGAATTGAAGTAACACAACACACTTCAGTACAGAATACATACTAAATCATAAAATAATTATAGAAAATTACACCAAGAGATCTGTATTTTTAGGTAAATGATTGTAGAATTGTAACTGCTAACTGAAGAAAGATGCTTAACTTTCTATCTTTAATAGTGAACATAAGAAATCTTAAAGTTATCTAATTAATATTAGAATAAATGTATTTATGCAAAACTAATGTTTCACAAATACAGACAAAATCGCAATATAACTGTTTATTAAACAGTTGAAAAACTCATTTGCACACAAATCGAGTTTAGTATGTGATTTTTTTAAATATAGGAACTGCTGTCTAACAACTGCACTCCACTTATATAAAATATACACCAAAACAATTCAGGGTTCATGACACGAGATATTAAGCTTTATATTGAAAGAAATTAGTATTATGTATTTTAGACAACAAATATCACAGAGTAAGAAATAGATTTGACTCTTATAACGATCTGTGGCCGTTCAATATTACTAAACCGAAAGCTTTTGCAAAATAATGATTTAAAAATTGATAGCAGTAAAATAGTTTATGTAGTAAAACAGTTTTAGATATACAGGCAATAAATTGTATGAATATAATATATTAACTTTTGAAATTAATTTTTAAAAAAATATTTAAAACTACTTTAACACTATTAAATTTATTAAAATAAACGATTTTCCATTGACGAAAATTTATGACGCAATGTATATGAAATCAATAAGAGTCACATCTCGATCTATTTCCTACTCTATGATAAATATGATACACTGTATATTGTGCAAATTAAGCTCTTTGTACAATATCATAATATTTATAATTTTGGCCCATAGAAAAAATGAAATGTAAGTTAGTTGTAGGCATAATATTCATGAGTTCAATCACCTAACTGAAAGGGTGTATGACGCAATGTTCTTTAAATAAGAGCCGAACTAGCTAGCGCAGA
Organism: Coelogynopora nodosa; assembly: GCA_034780555.1. NCBI lineage: Eukaryota > Metazoa > Platyhelminthes > Proseriata > Coelogynoporidae > Coelogynopora > Coelogynopora nodosa. Next base: position 10,441 of record JAUZND010005037.1, read on the forward strand.
CACAGTCACTCATATTATACAGATCAAGGTTACTTATTTCTTAACTACTTCGAAAGATTGTAACAAAATATTTTTTATGTGAATCTAGCTATAAATTTGAAATAAGTAAGCTAGACATAAGATAAAATCGACAGATACGCACGCACAGATGAGGTCTATATCCAAATAATAGCTTATATTGTTTTAAATGTAACTCGTTTTTATTGATCAACAAAAAAGGGATTTTTATCAATAATATTCGTAATTGAGTAATAAAAAGCGGGTCAGATAGTTTCTTTCTTATGGAAACGGTATATAACACTATGCAAAGATGACAAATTTACGCAGTTTAATGATAACAAAATGCATGAAAGTATGTAAATTTAACACACAACCACATTTATACCATATTTAATAATATATCTCATAGTTACATTATCATTGGTCCTGGGATAAGAGAGAGACATAATTTCAAAGAGTCAAGCAGTTCGGATATTATTATTAAGGGACCTAGAAAAGAATAAATTAGTGGAGTCGGATAATAATTTTTTATCTTAATAATTGATTAATTAATTTTATTTAAATAAATATATTAATGTGTTAAGATTCCCATCTCCGTTGTCTCAGCATGCACCTAAACACCAGCGCACTAAGTCACACCCAAACTCCCCACTCACTATAATAGGTGCCATTCCTGGCCCAAAGCTGGTCGGGCAGTCCCTCCTCCACCGGCACCTTCCTCAGGAACTCCTCGATCAGGTCCAGTGTCAACAGGCTCTGCGAGAAGAGGAGCATCTTGTCGCCCAGGGCAACACACTCCCTCAACAGGGCCAGGAAGATGACCACTTTGCCCCCGTTGGAGGCTATCTCGTCCTGGTAGTTTGGCCACAGGTCTTGATAACTTAAAAACTTTTCAATTACCTCTCTTTTACTTTAATTTATCCAATGGGCCTACAAGTTTGTGGTAATAGT
>JAUZND010005039.1:0-11389 GCA_034780555.1 Coelogynopora nodosa
ATTGTTAAAACCAAACGACAACACTTTGCGCGGTTTTAAAACTTTTACTTTTTAAAGTGTTTCCGTTTGGTTTTATCTCCCGAGTTAAGCCAAAATTTAAGCTAAAACCAAATTTAAAACCAAACGTAAACTCACCCATAGTCTTAGAAGTCAATAAGATATTAACAAAAGGAACAAAATATAGCTAGAAATCTACCATACCTATATAATGTTATTAAAAATAGGATAACATATAAAGGACTAAAGTATTTAATGTTTTATTTACTAATTTAGCATAAATTATAATTAAATAATTTATTTGATATAAATACATATTATAAAAGTATAGATCATTTTAATTATTAACATCATACATTTAGAATTTTCTTTGTTCTTCTATTGATGTTTTCACTCTTCTATATACATTTTGTCCTATGTATGTTTACTCCCATGGTTGTTTTCTCATTTGAACACTTTCTCTTAGAACCTAATAATATCTTATAATCTTAATATTTTTAATTATTAATAATATATCATTATTGTATCGATTTTAAAGGCAGTAAGAAAATATTTTGTCTAGGTGACATATAGTAGAGGCACTCGGCATGGTTGGTTGCCAGACATTAGAAATAATTGCCTTTACATATCACAAAAAGTTGTTCAATCTATTTGTTTCTACTTGTTCAGCCTCCCAAAATTGACAGCATTAGAAGAAACAACAGGAAGAGAGAAATCACTTAATTTAGCTGGTATGAACCCTGAGCCAACAAATTAAGTTAGAGAAGAAAATGGTTACCAAATGACTGACCTAAGGAAATCTAATAAGAAAAATTATGAACAGCTTCAGAAGAAACACAATATACTAAGAAACCTGTCCAACAATTGATTAATGTAATGATGAAATATATATTGTAAAATTTAAATGAGAAAATGATATTCAGAAAAAAGCAAGTACACAACTTCTTCCCTCCTATGTTGCTGCAAAGTAACAGAATTGGAAGTAAACTGAGTGTTTAGTAAAATACATTTTTTTAAATTACATTTACTTTATTAGATAAGTACATGCACAAACTTTTTGCCAAATCTGAAATATTCATAATTAGCATAATATACCAATATCCATATTTGTTCTAGCTTAGACATCTATATTTGAAATGTATTCTCTTGTTTTATTGAAGAACCTGAATTTATTCTATGCAATTTGTTAATATTTTCTTATTTTTGTTATAGCAACTGAATTTGTCACATAAATATTTTTTATATAAATGAATTTGTCTATTAAGTTTGTTACCATTTTGTTATAGCATCTCAAATTTACTCCCAAAAATATATAATTCAAGATTTACATTATAGATTTCATTATTTAAAATCTATAATTCCTATAATTTGTGATAGTTTTCATTGTGCATTATTGCAAATGCATTATATTAATTCTCCTGGTTATTATTTTTTACATCACAAAAATTAATGTTCAAAAATCCAGTGCTTATTTTCATTATTATTACACCTTGTTTGTGTTCTCTAAATAATATGTTTTTTCATGATATAAGTCTTCTATTTTGTAATATATAAATTATAAATAGTTATGCACATATTGACTAATGTAAATAGACTCAAAAATTGTTGGTAAGCACTAATTTTGAAAATAGTTCACTTAAAGCACTGTTAATTCTGTAGTAATATTTCCTATATATATATATATATGCTATTAATAAATACTATTTAGCAATGTATGTACTATTGAAACTATTATACTTTAATTTACTAAATTAATAACATTCAAAATAAATTATTTCAGTATATTTCTTATATTCTGGTTCTGAATCAGTTGACAATAATCAAGAAATATTTTTCATTTGCTAAATTTGCTATAATTGATCAGCATATCTCAAAATATACAAATACATTAGCTTGGATTATGGATAATAGATTGATGTCATAACTAAAATTATTGAAACTGAAACCATATTTAAATTATGTTGTTGTTAAACATTAACCTTTTTTTTCATTTCCGACACACTACATTTTTAAGCATTATTATTATTTTAATGTGAACCCTTTTCATCTTTCAGTTACAACTGATATTGACATTACTAATGAAGATGCCCTCAAAGCTAAAGAACAGGCTATTTTACAATTAGGTGCTTTACTCGCTACCAATAAAATGGCAAAAGGTATTAATCAATGTTGTTTGAAATTAATTGTTTTATATTCTTATGTATGCACTATCATTTTAATGTATTACAATCCAAATATATATAAACACTATAAATAATAAATATTATTTGTAGCTTAAATGAGCGGTTGTCTTTGAATCAATATAATTGATTTAAACTGTTCATTTTTTGGTACAAATTTTATTATTGATACCAAAATTATGGATAATTCCGTGATGTATCCAAACATTGATCCACTTATCTAAACATTATTTTTATTTAAAAATTTGCTAACATATTGTAACCTAAACTTTTCCGATATTTTTTGCGGCACAAAGATCTGGACGAACTTATCCAGACAACCCGGCCATTCCTCAGCCAGGTGAGTAAGGCCAAGGCCGGCAAGCTGGTGCGAACCCTGGTCGACTTGTTCCTCGATATGGAGGCGGAAACTGGCCGCGAGGTCGACCTCTGTAAGGACTGCATCGACTGGGCGAACACTGAGAAGCGGGCTTACCTGCGCCAGGCTCTGGAGGCCAAATTGATGGGCCTGTACTTCGATTGTGACCGCTACGAGGAGGCGCTGACTTTGGGTGAGTTAAGTGAATTGTTGTATCTATCGTCCGGCAGTAATTTTGCTGTAACTGTGGGTGTTCATTGCTTGTTGCTTTAAATAGACCCGACTCTAAATGTAGGACCGCTCCTCGAGGAAAGGAAACGATTTGGGTGATGTGGTATTTTGATGTCAACCTTCCAGTGATACTGCACTGAAATGTCCAACAGCATGTAGGTGATCATTGCTCGGTTAATGGGGTCTCCTTCTTTGTACTTGTGTTATATCTAAATTACATTTAAGGTAAGGTTAGTTCAATCATGCTAGACAATAATAACATAAACGAGAGGTGGTTTACTTTAGTGGAATTCTGAACACTATAGATTGTAGATTGGATATAACAATCAAGACTAATAGACCAGTTTGTTGTTAAAATCTTAGATTATTCAGGAGTCTACATTTTTTATTCACTTTACAACCGTATATAATTTAATTAAACACCGCTATGTACAGTTTGCATTTATTTTAGTAAAAGTATATATCATAATTGTATAACTATCTTATAAAGAGAAAATAAGGTATAAATATTTTTCGCATGAATCGGGTTGTAGAATATATAATTTTGTCCACCACCCTCTCGTGGTGGTTACATACTCAGAACAGTTCTGATGCAATGGGCCCAAATAATTTCCCTTTCAGGAAGTGGTCTACTAAAGGAACTCAAGAAACTTGATGACAAAGCGCTTCTGGTTGAAGTCCAGCTTCTCGAGAGCAAGGTTTATCACCGACTGGGGAACCTTCAGAGATCAAGGTACCTGATTGCATATCATAATAGTATATTGGACGTATAATAGTTATCCATTAATCATATGTGGCAACGTTGACATTAACGGATATTTTGTTTTACATTGACCACTTTCTCCATCAGTGGGGTATCAACTAGCCACCCTCATTCCATTTTACGTTCTGATTAATCATTTCTCAATTAATGATTTAATTTATTATGTATGCCAATTATTGGTTTGGGTTTTTTTAATTGATATCTTATGTCTAAGTTATTTTTAATATATATTTTTTGTTTTGTTAATTATTTATTAAAAAAATTGTTTGAATAATGTTGGAACTAAGTAGTATTGATAAGTAACATAAAATTTCTTATTTTTACAGTCGGTTTGTAATTTTGTATATATCTGTACATATTTGTATTTTTTGTACATTAAACCTCATAACCCTATAATATAGTCATGAAAATACGCGAAAATAAACCTTATAATGAAGTGGGAAAAACCCTGTGTTTATTTTTGTTATAAATTTAGTATGCATTAATGATTTCTTTAATTGCAATTTTGGCCTCTGTTTTTCTGCGCTATTGCTTAGAAGTGTCATTATTAAATTAAAATTTATGTTATCGAGGTTTACACAGACATATCTTCACATTATATTTTGAAGGTGAACTAAAAAATCGGGACATTTTCAAATTATTTTATTTTACTTTGTGAAAGTGAGATAACTAGCAATTCTTGAAGATAGCCTGTTTTGACGCTCTAAAACTTCTTGACTTTCTAAAAATTTGCCGCTACTAAAATTATAAATCTAAATGATTCAATAAATACTCAAATTAATTTTCTTACATAAAAACATTCATATTTTTTTAGATCTATGCTTGTGGTAAAGGTAAATTTGTATAAAGTCGACGGGTTTATTGTATTTTATTGCATATTTTTGGCTATTCCTAACAATTCAATGAAACCATCCAGAACATAAAAAATATAATGAAAAATAAGTACAGTTTTGATCTCATGAAATTAGTTTTCACAATTGAAATATTGATTATTTCTCTATTCAGAGCGGCTTTGACGTCAGCTAGAACAACCGCCAATGGAATCTATTGTCCGCCAAAGTTGCAGGCTTCTCTAGATATGATGTCCGGTAAGAATCATCTACCAATTACAATAGCATGAATCTATTAATTTACTAAACGTAGATATTGTTCTAAAATGCATATTACTACTATCTAGTAATATGCCTAGTAAATGTTAGATTTTAACAAATTAAGATTTTTACATCTCGAAAATTATTCAAAATTTAATATATATACTGATATTTAATTGTGTCATTTTTTTATTATCGGTGTTTACTGTCAACAAATAAAAAATATTTTTTTATTTCTTTGTTAATTGGACTCCCTCTCTTAATTTATAAAATAGATAATTTATATGAAATTGGCTTTATCTCTAATTGTTAGCTTCTTCGTAATCTCGATTTTTTTGTTTCCGTTTAAGCGATAACTTCTTAATTATTTATCGCATCGTTGACTAGTTAGTTTTCTCTCCAATTAATGAACAGCTATTTATTTGTTCCTAAATATGTGATCCACAAACAGTTTTTTTGTCACTGGTCGATTGATCAGTAATACTATAGTCTATGCTTACACTTGAAAAATAAAATTTACTTTTTTTAGATTTCATTTCGTTGTTTAGTGAAAAAGTATTTTATATATGGTCAAAATTTTCTCTCATTACTCGATGACTAACACTTGTATTCCGATATCTAATCGATACATACTTTTCAAAAATAATCAATATTTTATTGTCCCGCCAAAAAATCGATAACTCTACACATACCACCTCTTATACACAGGTATTCTCCATGCCGCGGATGAGCGCGACTTCAAGACGGCCTATTCCTACTTCTATGAAGGCTTTGAAAGTTACCACTCCATCGATAGCTGCAAGGCGGTGGACGCTCTCAAGTACATGTGTCTATGCAAAATCATGCTTAACTGGTGAGCCTTTGTCTTCAATGTCATGATGTCATGACCAATTGTTCGATGGCCGCGCTTCGAACACATCTCTCTTTCTCTCTCTACCTTGGTGTTTGTATCTTCCAGTGCGGACGAGGTTCCCTCAATCATCACGAGTAAGCTGGCCGTTAAATACGCCGGTCGAGATGTTGAAGCGATGCGGGAGATTGGGATGGCAGCTAAGCAGCGCTCGTTGGCGGATTTTGAAAAGGTGACTAAAGAAAGCTGTTCCTCTCGACATCATTAACAGATTAATCGATATATTAGATGGGTCTGGAGTATATCATACTTATAAACATACCACCAACCTTTAAACATATTGTGTTACTTTTGTTCTGTTCTACTGTTTGTATGGATTTAATGTATGCGTCAACCAGATTTAAATTTGTTGGGCAAGAAAGAAATCAAATTTAATAATTTGTTATGTATTATATTGGAATTATAAATAACCTTTTTCTTAGTAGCCCACTATGAATTATAATGAGACAATAATTAACAAAAATTGTTGATCTATCTTTTGTGAGGAACGCGATATATGTTTTATACTGTTACAAATAAGTTTAGGCAATTGTTTCAAAACACATTTAAACGAGTTTTCTTCAATACTGTGATGCAGTTACATATACACCTTTTACTTATTCAATATTCTCATGAAATTGTAATTAAATTTTTGAAATTTTTGGAAATTTAAATTTGCGCTCCGATTGAAACTCTGTTTATTGTAAGTTCTCTCCGTTGTTCCCCTCCCTCCAGATCAAGACAAAGTACGCGACCGAGTTGAATGGGGACGCGATAATTGGGAAGCATCTCGGCTCCCTCTACGGCACACTTCTCTCGCAGAACCTGAGCAAACTGATCGAGCCCTACTCCCGGGTGCAGATCTCGCACATCGCCAAGCTCATCAACCTGGACCTGGTGGGTACTTGCGGTCCTCTATTTGTGTGCTGTAAAGTGGTATTGTGATCATTTATGTTGACCAATTGGCATTGGCTTTAAATCTACCAAACTTTATGAAGTAATATCAACGAATTACCATTTTGGTTATCCAAAAGAATTATAGTATAATTATAACAGAAAATATTATGTATTAAAGTATTTAACTAAATCATGAGAGTTAATGTTTTTTTCACGAATTGTTTCATAAGCTCATATTTGTTGATTTTGAATGGCTATATTTATGGAGTTAGTGTATTATTTATTAACATTGTCTGCCTACAATAGTAGCTACTGTTACCCCCTCATGCGGGGGGGGGGGGATTATAAATATTTGTTCAAATAAATTAAGTTTTTGATTGAACGATGTAGTGTCATGTATGACCCTGATTTTTTACTCAGTGGCTAAAATAGTTTTATATAACTGAAAATATATATTTTCGAATATTTTAACATACCAGAAGAGAAAATGGTGTTCTTGTTGAACTACTTTATATCCCCCTCCCTGGGTTTTGTTACTTGCCGGTGATATTAGGAGTTAAAACTTGCAACATTAATAGAAATAATATGTTAATCGTAAAATATAGTTGTATAATTAACTAGAATAATAAAATTAATTATTAAAATAACCAGTAATATAAATTAATACTCAAATATAATTTATACTACTTATAGCTTATATATATAAGTAGTATAAGAATAAAACTATTGCAAACTATTATAGATTTCGTGATCTGGAATCAGGTGCAAAATGAATCAAGTCAATTGGTTCCATTGATCAAAAGTTATAGCATATATGGGTCAATATAGCATATATAGTTTTTTTCCCATAGTTTTGCTAAGTTGGAGTTTTTGACGTAATCATGTCATAAAATTTATACTAATTGATTATTTTTTTTAATTAAATATATCTCGACAAGTTAATAGAAGATAAATATATGCAACATGTCAACTTAATCGGATGATGGGAAGTTTATTTATTCAGGGGGTGGGGGGGGGGATAAAATACCCCCCTCTACGTAACAAACCCAACAAAACTGTTTTCGCACAAATATATTGTTTGTAATTGTTTTCCTATATATTTTTTACACAAATCAATAACAGTGAAGGATGGCATAAACAGGATATAAAATTGTCTCTTCTTGATTTCATTTCAGCATTTGGTGGAACGCAAATTATCACAAATGATTCTGGACAAGAAATTGAACGGTAAGATTAATTAACGCTAGAACCGCAAGATAAGCACCGACAAAGTGATTTTATATTCAGATCAAAATATAAAGAGTATGTCACAGACTACACCAATATAGTTCCTTCCAGATGTATTTGACTGTGGCATGTATTACTGATTTTTTTCTTTGATTTTTTCATTGAATTATTTTCATAATGTGTTTTTATAATAAAATTGATGGATTCTCGATATCTAGTCTTAATTGAGATCTGATGAAGTTTTTTTTGTTTTGTCTTACCATGTTCGTGTATGTACAACTATTTGAAATGGTAATAATAATTTAATGTTTTAAGTAATATAACAATGATTTGTGTCCCGAATTTGTGCAAAGTATATGATGGTACGTTACATTTTCCTTGTTTTCATAATATTCGTAAAGCTTACATCTTGATCGTCTCTGTGGAATGCAATACACATTTATTTAACATAGTTTTATTAAATTATCCAACAATTATTTATACCCACAAGATGATATTATGTTTTATTCTAATACGTAGTTACTTTATCGATCTATTTTTCTGTTTATTCAGTCAACGTATTGGAGGCATTTTAGCAGTTTGCTAACTTTTAATGCACATGATGACGTGGCCCTATTACAGTACACTGTTTGTGTATATATATATATATATCTATTTAGACCAACACAGTTGTTATCTGACTCAAGTTGTTCCCTCTTCAGGTATCCTGGACCAGGGGACCGGTGTTCTAGTTGTGTTTGAAGACCGAAATGAGGACAAGGGTTACACGACCTCTCTGGAGACAGTTCACAATATCAGCAAGGTTGTCGATCAGCTGTATCACAAGGCCAAGAAGCTCACTTGAACTCTCTCTTCTGGGGATATACTGTCACCCGTGTTGTTCGGTCTTGGTTCTTCGTTATTTATGCACTGAACATGTTGCTATCTATTGTACTTATTCTGTTACTTCAGTGAATATACCATTTTCTACAATATCATGTCTTTTATCTGTTAGTAAGGTTGCCGGGGGTTTATGTTGACGCAATATTATAAGACTATAAAAAACTGAATTTTCTTTAGATCCCGTTTTATTTATAAGAATACGGTTTTCGCCAGTTCGGTTGAAGCCAAAAAAATAATTATTTGTTAACTATGACTCGATGTTGGTTACTTTTTCTGATGTAACTACCGATGTAGACCCAGATTTGAGGCAGTGATCGAGTCGGCACTGTTATCCTAATTTTTTGGTGTAAAAGTTTCGACTCTGACGTTGATGGAGGTTGTGCTTGATGATAAAATGAATTTTAGATCACAGTAAATCATTATTTTTTTAGCTTGTTTTCTTGACGTTTGGTATTCGTGTCTAAAAATATATATTTTAACAATATATGATATTAAACACCTACATTTCGATCAAATATACTTGATATGAAATGTGTATTATACGCGACTAATATGGTATATTTCATATGAGAGGTTACAAGCTTGTTTTGAGATTTTTAGACAATGTCTTGGTTTAGTAAACTTTTATTGAATAAAAAATCGCTTTCCTAAATTAGATGTTATTATTAGACTAATATATTGAGATACTAAATGAGGTGTTCCTATTTTTACAAGTTTTTATTATAAAAATCCACTGTTTTTATTGACATTTTATAAAAATAAGGAATCAATTTAATTTCCCGACGGATTTTAATTTCTTATAATTATAAGAAGTCACGGCGTCGACCCAAATATGCATTATATAATATTGTATTCTAACTTAACTTCAATATCGCATTTATAAAAGAAGCTTACACAGATGAAGATAATTTTGTGGACTTCATTACTTTGTGTACTTTATTATACTTCACATGACACCGTCACAAATAAAAAAAAGTATTTTGAAACAATTCCCGATTGCAACCCCTATTTTTACATGGTTATGTGTATTTACGCATGAAGATAAGTGTGAGGATTTACATTTTTTTACTTTGATTAAAATTTCATTGTAATACATTTAAATATATATGAGATAATATGTACTCACCGAAATTGGAATAACTTTACTGACAATTCTCGACTACAGCCTATTTATTCTTATATGGGTTTTCGTTTGAATATAAAATTATTTTGTGAAATACATATGAGATAATATCCTTGACGACAATTTCCGACTGTAGCCCATTCTTTAAATGTTTACAACTCATTGAAAATATGACATAGAATTTTCATTAGACTGTAATTCATTTCATATTCGATTTTCTCAATTATTAAAATTTGCATGGGAGTGGTAACAAAGGTTTTATTAATTTTTAATATAAGATTATTAATTTTATGCCAAACAAACCCATTAAAGCGGTTGCTTATTCTGGTAAAAATTCCAGGAATTGTGGAGTCCGAGGGTAGACCCGAACCCAAGGCAACAACCTCGGTATCCGTAAACCAGCGTCCATATAAACCACTCAGCCATGAACAATTCAATGACGAAAAACAACACTAAAATGGGCTAGCATATGTTTTGTTTTGTAATATTGATCACCTATGTGTTTTGAAATTCGAGATAAAAAATACTTTTTAATTGACCACACTGAACAGCATAATTTTTCATAAGTGATCTGCATTCGAATCCACCAGTAGAGATTAAAAAGTCCTACGAAGTGTCTAGACTAACTAAGCAGTTTCTACCACTCTAGCTTAATAACTCGGGCTAAACTTTGAGTCACAAACTATTAATAAAAATTACGTTAAAATTATATCACTAATTTTAAAATCAAACATTTTGTGCAAGTTTATATGCTACGTTAGTTTTTTCCTTTTGATTGTTTCAAAATATTTAAATATGACAAAGGCGGAATATTTCGAAAATGGAGTATTAAAACAAATTTTCCAAAAACCATTTTATTCCTTCTAACGTGCAAATTTTAAGAAGACTGTACACTTATATATTATTCATTCTTATTTTGTGCAATACAAATATAAACATGCTCGAATATGTTATATGGTATAAGAACCCTTCACCATTTACAGTTGACTCAAATAGCGCATATCTTAGGTTACCATTATATTGAACAAATTATATAATATGTAATCACCAAGCAAAATACAATTGTTGCATGTACACAAACTAGATTCTTGGACAAATATAAGCAAGTTTTGGATCGATAAATTCAAATTCCTTTTTGCCGATGTATTTACCGCCGTAGAAGGGGATCTGTGTGATGAATTCGATCCAATCCAGATATTGGCTCACTTTGGTGTAGATTCCCGGAATGTTCTCGCCGCCGCAGCCCTCCCCATAGGACACCACGCCAGCTTGAATCCACTGTTAACAGGAGAGAGGAAAGGTTCAAGGATCCCTCGAGTATTTATCATAATTATCATTTGACATCTAGGTAGCTATAGGTATTTATTTATCGATTTATTATAGATTCAAATAATTTTATATTTTTCAGAAACCAAGATTGATAATTTCAAGTAGTTGTAATTGATCTATGTGCTTGTAAATGGCAAGGAAGTAATTGTATTGTCAAGTTTTTCGAATTACTGCTTTTAAACTTAATATTTAATAATCATAATAGTATAGTAATCATATAATATCATATGATTGACTAAATATATTATTAATATTGCATATAAAAAATAAAACTGTACCATATGAACTTATTTTACAATATTTGTAGGGGAAGGGGGGGCATAACGGCCATCGGGGGCAAAACGACCAGTTGGTTTTTCATACATAAGGATTATATTAAACTTAGTTTGTTTAAATGAGCTCATTATTTACCGTATAAACAA
>JAUZND010005040.1:0-11388 GCA_034780555.1 Coelogynopora nodosa
CTAACCATTGCATGTATAGTTTTGATTGAAATTCTAATAAAATAATTCTATGCAATACTCAAAATCTATTAACAATATAGAATCCTATAGGATATAACAGCTTAGATTTTTATTAAACAAAAAAAATTACTAAAGAACTTTGAATGTATTTAAAAACTACTAAACTTTCAAAAATGTTTTATAAATTTGTTTTACGTAATTAACTCTTCTAAGTTTCTAAGTATTAAGACTATTATATACTATAATGCTATATTTTTGTCGCTCTTGAAATTGATTGAATCGTTATTTTGTCTTTTTGTGATATTTATTTCTGTTATATATATTAATAAAGTTTGCTAATGCGCATTTTTAAGTGTTTCTTCCTAAGTGTAATATTGTTCAAAGAGTATTAAATACTATGTAGCCTACATTATATAATATGTGTATGTGTACAGCACTAATATGACGTGACTAATAGATAATCGTTGTAACATTTAAAGGTATTGCATGAACCTGATCATCACAGATTTGTAAGGAGTGTTAGCTTGTTTTATGGTCATCCTCATTGTAAAACTAAATGGACACTATTTGTCACTATATATTTGTATTTTAATGTATCCTTATATTGTAGTAGTAATAAATGTAACTTAAAACAACATAAACTTAGAATATGATATAAAATAGGTCGGCCGAATGTGTTTCATTTATTTAATATGTTTTTAATATGCTGTAAATGGAAAATCGATTAACTGAATAAATTATTCATATGATTTTAATAGCAGACAGTGTATATTGTATCTATCTTCTTTAGAGAAGATGTTAATGACATGTTTACGGTTTTATTACTCATTTTTCTTCGACTATATATTACGCTTACCATACTTCGGTTTTAAGCAAATGTAATTTTAGCACTGTGACAAAAACATCGTCTGCAATGAATTTGGTATAATGATTTATAATTAAATTTGATAATTTTATTGAATAATTTACAGGGAAAAAACCTTTTTGAACAAAATATGTTAAACTAGTTTTGCACTTTTACTAGATCGATCCATATAACTATAAAGATAAAAGTGTTATGTGTTTTAAGACTGGGATATTTAGCATTTCCTCGCATCATCCTGTGTTTCTCAGTCGAGCTAGGATTTAACCATCCTCACACAGTAGCACAATCGCCTGGCATCTATAATCTAGATTGTATTTTCCATGAAAAAAAGTCAAAGTTCAATTTATTCTGCTTACTGGGAACCGTAATCCATTCTATCCGAGTGAGCTTCAGTTTGCCCGTCAAGGGATCTGTTCAGGAAAAATTAGTTTCTTCCACGCAGCGGCCAGGAAATCGAAGTTTTCGTCATATTTTCCCTGTCAGAAAGTATGGCGTATAACTTTGTTATACCGAGCATAAAGACAGTAGTACGTGCATTTGAACAAGGCTAAGGTTCTCCTTCACTAAATCTATAGTTATATTGTGTTATGTTAAAAGGAATTTAAATTAAATTCGTTCTATATTATAGTGTTAAACTTAAGATCGCTGAAGTATACGTCCTGAATTATATGCCTAATACTAATACGAATTTAGCTGAAGAAAATTATTAATTCGTTCATTTCATTAATGTTAATGAGAATTTGTTTCATCAATATATGCATATCAAAGAATACAAGTATAAATATTATTTAGAAAATGTATCCAGCATAGTAAAGAACACAAGGAACGAATAATGTGATCGTATTTTAATGCAAATTTTATGTACTCTCAGCACGTCTTACATTAACTATTCTAATTGCCTTTTTTATGCTGATTGCTTGGAATTCAATACCAAATAGAGTCAAAATATAAACTGCATGATCATCGTTTGGATCCTCTGGGAATCCGTTTGCATATTAGTTATATCTGGTATCGTTCTTCCAGTATGTATATTGTATGAACGAAATATGGTCATATCATTTAATAGAAACATTAAAACATTTAGCTATAAAGTTAACCCAGAATTCCAATATGGTATATTTTTAACCTAGTGAAATATTGTACTAATAAAAACGAAGCGTCTGTAAAGGTTTAGATTTCCAAATGCGGACAACTAGACTCTTTATTTGTAAATGTGTATTTCGTTTGTAATACATCATCTGAGAGTAATTGGTCCATTCGCGTGCTGATGGGAATGGTAGGGTTAATTACAATAATAATTATATTTCAATATACATTGCAGAACTGATCAATTTTATATTATTTTAAATGTCCTATCCATCGTACAACCCTTCCCTTTTCAATACATCCTTAAGTATATCAAATAATACACAATAACCACTGAATCTCTTAAATGTTAAAAGGGATAAAAAACTTCAAAAATTCTTAATTATCTTTAAATTATTTTATCGTTTTAAAATAAGTTGCGGTAAAAGTCTTCATAGAATTTTTCGCTACAAATGGAATACAATTATGCGTATGAGAGATTTATTTAAATGAGATTCGGAGTACTCAAACAGATTTAAAATCAAATAGTTAAATATGTAACTTATTTAACATAATAAATATTTTCAAATAATTTAAATTAATTTTTAAATAGATTTCATATATGTGTTATAAATAAATTAATTAATGAATATAAATAAACATTAATTGTATTTTAAATTTTCATTGTAAATGATATAAAAATATCGTTTTATATTTTACTAAAATAAATTATATGCACTTTTAATAAATTTTTAGCGTTACCAAACTGTCATGAATTAGTATAAATGTTAGAATTATTTTCATTCTAGATTTGTTCAATATGTAGTGGAGACAGTGTTCTCATATCCACATTATTATATAGTATATTATATTATTATTGTTATGAGGTTTTAATAAGGTTTTCAAATTATATCTAAACTCGTTTAGTGTGTGCATATTTGAATGTCATAAATATGATTTAATTTATTAGTTCATCATATAAAGATAATATCATTTATCTTATCTGATTATACATCAACGCATCAATCATTGTTCGGATATATCTAGCTAAAGAGTTGCTGTGCTAGATTAATAGATAAATTGTTTAAACATTTCTTTTTTAACATTATTAGAAGTTTATAATATAGCGACATTAGGAATTAAAACTAATTAAAAAAATCAGCAAGGGAGGTTTTGTAGGTAATTGTGGGTATATGTATATATATATATATGTTATATGTGGAACATTGGGTGTTGAAAATAAATTAATTGTTGATAAATAGATTAAATTTACGTGGTCGTATTTATAAAAAAATTTCAACAAAACTAATAATATAATAATAGTAATACTATCAATAAAAACATAAATCCTAAAAAAACAGTAATTAGTAAACAAATAATTAAAAACAATTATTTACAGTACCAAAATTACCACCAACATTTCAACTAATATTATTACCACATATTTAATCATATAATATAGGCAAGAAAGGAACTTTTTAACACAGGAACTGGAAAAACAGTATTACACACATTCTCCTTTTTGGAGAAAAACCCACATTTTGCCTATTCAAAAGGCTACAGTCACGAATACATCGCATCATATACAATGTTAATTTAAATGTGGGAGAAAATATTACATAATTTATTGGTTATATAATATCAATAATCTATGCCACACCTTGTAATAGTAAATGATCACATTCTATTCCATTCCGCAAACCCCCACAAAACAAATTTAAAAAAATAGATAAATAAATAAAAATTGTCTAGAAATTATCAAAGCGACTGTCAAATAATAATTAAAAAATAATAATATTATTATGAAGATGGTTTAAAGGAAAAAACAACATCCATGATTAACTCCAGAAAGGTCAAACAAAAGCAATGTGTTTTCATCAAATTACAAATATATATATTTTTTAATAATTTACAATCCAAACAGGGCTGGATTGATAAGTTGGCAAGTCAACCCTGTGGGTTTAAAAGACAAAATGTCAAATTCAAAAAGCAGCAAAAGATAACTGGGTACAGGCTGAATCATAAAGAAAAGCATTTGTAATAAATGACATTTATAATAAAAAAAAGGTAATAAAAGGGGACTAAACAATTGCGCGGGGCTTTGGACCCCAAAACGGCAGTTGGAATTGGAATACTGGCATTCTGCGTCCCAAACCAAAATACAATCCTCATAATTTATCGAAAATAAGGCATTATTCCTTTTTGTAAACTTTGAATTTAAAGGTATCTTTGACTAAAAATAGTAAATTAGCACTGTATGGTATTTATACTTTTTAAAGGCATTGTATTAAGCTGAAAACACATCTCTTATAAAAAATAATGCGGATATTATCACATGTAGACATATTTTGATAATCATATTTTCTTATTAAAAACAATTTTAAAATGGTCAGTTTTCAAAATAGCATCATGCGCGTGACTAAATTACCGCTAAAATAAAATAACAAGCTTCTTTGACATCATGTTATATTTCTCATGGTCCACTATATTAATGCAAATTAAGTTGAAAGTATTCAATATTTATAATATACTGTTATTGATATTTTATCATATTTAATATACTTGCAATATTGGCAATTGGTGAAGATATACAACAGCTGTACTTTTTAATTTGTTAACCAATAGGAATCTGCTCTAATACTTTTTCTAACGTTTTCGGTTCCCTCCAAAATAGATTTTTTCATGCAACTGTGGTCGAATTCATTTTTTGAAGATTATTAACAACTCTAAAATAAACATTGAATATGACTAATTCGAAAATTTACAAAATTAACAGACTTGTTAGTTTATTGTGTGATAGATATGCCTGGTCTGCTATAGGTAAATTTATTCCAATTTCAGAGTATTTCTAAAACAGATTCGAAAAATCTTACTTTTTTTCGTAACAGAATTTGGAAGTCATTTAATTTATAACTAAATTATTACATTATTGTTATTATGATATTAGTATTACTATTATTATTATTCTTGAGGGTTTTGTTTCAATTTGTTTTGTTCAATTTGATTCAATACGATTGTACCAGTGTATGACTACACACCATGTACTGCACCAGGATATATCTGAAACCACCATACGGCAGCTACCATTAAATTGAAAACAAAACGAGCAGTTTTCGAATTAATCACTAACCCCTAGAGATCAAAGAAACATTTTTAAAAGGTTATAAAATTATAATTAAAACAATAATGTTAACCTATTTATTGGTTGTGACGTCATTACAGGTATGCGACACCAGCTCCGGGTACACTAACACAGAGACTGGTGCCTTGTCAATTGTGGTCGAGTGGTTGCACTCACACCTGCTCTATCAGGACCAATATCACGTCTTTGACAATCTCATGAGGTTGCAGAAGCTGCAAATGAGGTAGGGCCTATCTTCAAGTATTGATCGTAGATAATTATTGCAGTAATGTGTGTGTAAAGTATTAGAGCAATTGTTTTTTTTTAATTTTTGTTTAAAAGTAAAATTAGGTCTCATTAGTATAGCGATAAAAAAATATAGTGTAAATTGAAAAACAAAAAGCAATAATCACCTATTAGATTGATAAGAGTTCTATAAATAAAGCTAATTTCGATCAAACAGGATTTGTTTCTCTAATGGAAAATGTTCTTGATAATTTAATTAGTGCATTTTTATGGCTTATGTAAACCGCCTAACTAGATACGAATTATAGTTAATTTTTGGAGATACATACATTTATCAACAAAATTTGGTCACCTTATTGTAAAACTTGTCTTTTATTTAACAGCACAATTTGATTTATATATTTGAAATATTTACCTTGCTATATTCTTGTTCGGTTACTTATATTAAAAAATATATATAAAAATAAAGATTATTAATTTTAAAATACTTTAAACACTTAAACATAATCGATATGATATAATTAGTTAAGAAACTATTTTTTATATACAATTGTTATTTAGTTTTAATCAATTATTATATTAATTATAATATTAGTTTGTTACTTTTTTAAATTGTTTTATATATGAGTTTTGTTGTATGTTTTGTACGGATCAGATAATTATATATTTTCAAGTGACAAATTAATCAAATCCTTAAATATAAAATGCTGTAAGAATTCCATTTATGAAAGTTTTCAACATTAAAAATTGCAGCATATTTTCTAAGAAGGTTATTAATGATAAGGCTCCAATTGGTGTACAATAGAAGGTTCCAATTGTTGTGTATATTTCAAAGATCTTTTACAACAAAAATAATTAGTAATCGATAGTGCTTCTAAGCTTGTTAATAAAACGGATTTAAAATTAAATAAAAATGTCCCAATATAATAATATATTAATCATTTATAGCAAGACAATTAGAAATTGTTGTTTTCTAAATAAAATCGTGTATTGATTAAAATCGAAAAAAAAACATCTGAATAATCATATACTAATCAGAGTATAAGCAATAAAAACACGTATATAAATTCTGCGTCGGTATGAATAATTCACCATTGATCAGGACATCGCAACCGACTGAAATCAATAACATATAAAAAATATATAACTATTTCGATACACATAAGAACCAACTCACATTTCACGTTAAATATAAAAGTTAACTTGTTATATACCATGCTTTTAATCTAGTTTTTATAGGTTAGTTCTCCTCATCTTTCTCTCTATCTAGCGATGTTTTTCTGGAGAATTTAAGTGTAGCGGTTAATCTCAGAGGCGACTTCAAGGGTCCCAATGTGCCTTACTCAAGTTTGGAACGATAAATGAGATCAACTACTAAATTATAAACCCAATGGAAACATCACTTTTTTTTAATTGAAACTCAAAAACGAGGTTCAAACTCAATTCAGTTTGTAACAATTGATATTATTAAATGTCACAGTTACTTGCTTTGATTTTCATGAAAGTTGTAAAATTTAAAAAAATTAAATGTGAAAGATGTTGAAAATAACATAATATATAAATCTCAGATTTAAATAATTGCTATAGTTGTACATTCAATATTACACTCCATATTAATATAAATTAATAGAATGATACACAATTCATTAAAACCTTGTATTGTTAAAATAAACAATTAAATTTATTATACAATAATAATTAATGATTGATCCCTCTTAATACAAATATCTGTTGAACTACCCTGATAGAGTGATATTTTTGGAATATATAAATATTAAAAAATTTCATAACTCATTTTGTGACTTGGGTGGTGCTTTCTTCTTAATTAAAGAATCAAAAATATTTATTTAAAATATCGTAAATAAATAATATAATTTTATAAATTTGAATAAAAAATTATAATCATGATACAGTATCTACAACTAATTTTTGTTTTCATTACACTAAGCAATCATTATATAATTAAAAATGAAAAATTATAAGCAAAATAAAAAAAAAACTCTAGAAAATATTATATAAGTTATATATATATATATATATATATAAATAAGGAAGTAATACATATTCTTAGAAACATAAGATAAAAATACGAGATAAATAAGGCAACTAATACTAAAAGGATAAAACAATAAATCTTCAACATTATTGAAGGTATAATTTAATATAATATTCCTGAACAATGACAGCCTGAATTGGTAATAATAATTTATAATTAATTTATAGATATACGGCTAAATCGATAATCTTGAGTAGGCTACAATATATATACATATCTATATCTAAGCTATTATATATAATATGTATAGGCCTACAGACACAATTCATTATGTGAATAACTTTCCAATATATTATTTATTAATCTTTATAGTGCTTCAGAAAAGACATTGATGCATGAATAAACATTTACTACGGTAATTATATTTTAAAAAATACCAATAAAATGAAATATACGATAATATTTTATTTTACCGTTTGTAGTTCATTTCATAAAAGAATAATATTATTATTTTCAAAAGAACATGTTAATACACGCCAATTTACATATATTTTAATAATATTCAATAAATCTTTTGACTTCAGTCGAGAAATATCAGTTTTACAAGCCGAGAATTATGCCCTTGAGAAACAAGTTCATATTTATCAGCAATCAATTTCCACTAAAGAAATTTCCGACAATCTTCTCAACAAAGATCATGGAAGCACTGTCTCCCTTCCCAACAACTCAATGAATCCAGCACACGCCTCAATTGCCAACACGAATCGAGGTCACGCCAGCCTAGACTCCAGTAGCTCCGGGGGTCGTGTTGCTCTCCCCACACGTGACCTTCCCCGACTCAGCCTGTCAGGTCAGTACAGCGCCCCACCAACTCCCAACAGTGCTGGCGGCGGGGGGACAGGACCGACAGGGTTCGGTAGTCCCGGAGCAACACCACTGCCACGTGCGCGTACGGAGGATGCTCAGTATGACGCCGGCAGAGACGTAGTCTACCATCACGGTCGAAGCAGTCGATCATTGCGGGATCCAGCAACACGACATTCAGTTGGCGGAGGAGGAGGGGGAAGAGGAGAAGGGCCACAACAACACCGGGGCCGAATGCCACCAGTAGACAGGCAGCCATACTATCAGAGTAATGGTGGTGATCAACAGCAGTTGTATCATCAGACAGATAGTCAGCAAAATGTGCAGCAGACACGTCACAGTTATTCGGGTGCCGCCGTTGGGGAAGTTGAGAGAGGCACGGACCAGCCTCGATCGGCGCATCAACGCCACTCGAAACAGACTCCCAGAGTAGGCACTCCGGTACTGGGGGCCGAGCCGGGCTTCAAGGGGGGGGAAAGTCATCGGCATCCACGAGCCACCAGTCCCACTGCAGTGGCGCGTGGGTCAAGGCAGTCTGCGGATTCCAGATTGATGACCTCATCCTACAGTTCTCGGCACGATTACGGCGCCGTGGTTGGCCATGAAAAGGATAACTATTTGACCGATCATCGATCTTCATCGAAATATTAATGATTATACAATAAGTATGTTAATTAAATAAGGGCAAAATATAAGGAAAAATTCGTGTGATAAGATTTATATGTTATTTTACTTCGAATTTATTTTACCACGGGTTAATTTACCCATGCCATATATTCACATAGATATTACATAATATTTATAGATTTTTGCCAAACAACGAAATTTCGATTTTATTGATTTTATAGAGTAATATGATATGAAAATGTATTTATATATTTCTGAAAGTAAATACTTGTCGATAGAAAATTATATTATAATATGCATATTAATAGACTATTATAGATATCTGATGAGTGTGCATGAATTTCAAAATATTAAACTTATATTATTATATATATTTATAAATTATTTTGTAGTCAGAATTTACTATTTGCTCATATTTGCTCATGCCATTATCACCTATTATTTCTATTTTAAAATATATATGCATTCATATAATCAATTTTATTTCATTATTATTAAATTCTAATTATTCTCGTATCTACGTGTCAATTGCAAATGGGAAATTCACTGTAATCAATTAGATTATTATATTTATCCATTATTTTCAGATAAATAGTCTGTCTTATCCATACGAATACGATTTTTTATGCATTTTCATTATACATATATTCTTTCTGTTATATGCCAAATATACTGTATAATATAATAATGCATCATTTAAATAGTTAAACATTTATTTATGGGACAAATAATTTTTTTACATTGCAAGTATGTTGGAGTTACCAGTTAGGTTATTAATAAATTATAGTTAACATACTGTTAAAGTTATACTGAATATAAGAAGCTATGCGTTTCAAAACTAATAAGTGACGGTGTATTCCAGTTTCTAGCAAATACTATAGAAAAAGCTATTGATCAACCACAAGAAGACCTGACTCTCTTGGATATGAATATAATACATTTTGAGATATCGATTACATGCATGAAAAGAAAGACTTGGTTTGATGGCGTGTAACGCAACTGACTGGTTGAATAATATCAGAATAGAATTAAAACTCAATAGAACTCAATATAACTCAATAGAACTCAATAGAAAGACAAGATAATGTCTGGCCTCAGGTTGCAATAACAATATAAAGTATGTTTAAGATTTGGATAATTAAATCATAAAAGCGGCTTTATATTCAGATTCAAAAAGACTCAAAAGAAATTCTACAATCAATCAAAATAAATATATAATTCACTATCTGACGGAGGCACAAAATTGATATCTAAAGAAGGTAAAAGGAATGGTAATTTCAGCAAACAAATGTAATGATAGTAAATTATCATATTCTATTCAATTCCTTAACACTACCACAAAACAAATCAAAATTTGAAATATTGTATAAATAAAAAATAACAGGCTATAGGCCTATGTATAGCTGTCTCTTAAAAGCATGAAGCAACTCCTCAAATTTTTACATCACTTAAGTATGATGAAATAAACTTTACATCCTGTAAAATATGCTATATTGGCAGTATTTATCTAAATTTGTATAAATATTTTTATTCTATAAGCCTTCAACAGATTTTTAACAGAATCTAGCAAAAATATCTTGGACCAGTTAAAAAAATTAACAAATAGTCACATTATATAAAAAAGAAGAAAAAAAACTATCTTACTTTGGAAACCATAAACGAGGGATCCCTAATTTCATTTGTATAAAAAATATCACCAACATCATTGAAAAACGCATCTAGATATATAATAATATGATAAACTTATATATTATGCCTTCTAATGAAATCTAAACATTTGTTGTAGCTAAAATTATTTATTTTGTTTTTCTGAGCAGTGGCGGACAATCAAATCAAAAAAAGTCGATAACTGTCACAGATCTAACATTGTGATTAAATTATTATTTAGTATAGTGGCATAAAAATCATATTTTTTAGTTAATTGTGTAATTTAAAGAAACAAGTTGACCAAGGAAAACAAGCCAAGTTAATAAGCTAACTGAAAGAATATTTCTTTCCAATAAAGAATTGTATGTTTGGATAAGTCATCGAAAAAAAAACTTTTTTCCAGTTGCAAGACTTTTTTTCAGTTGCTTTCAAGACTTTTTTCCAGTTGCATACTGTTGCAAGACTTCAACAATAATCGCTATTCATAAGATAGTGTAATGACGTAGGTATATATTTAGGATGATAAGATCATGCCACTAGGAATGCGCGTCATGAATATGGAATTGGCGACTGGCTAGTAGCTACATTTTCACTGGCGACTGGCTAGTAGCTACATTTCCACTGGCGACTGGCTAGTAGCTACATTTCCACTGGCGACTGGCTAGTAGCTACATTTTCCACTGGCGACTGGCTAATAGCTACATTTCCACTGGCGACTGGCTAGTAGCTACATTTCCACTGGCGACTGACTTGTACCTACATTTCCACTGGCGACTGGGTAGTAGCTACATTTCCACTGGTGACTGGGTAGTAGCTACATTTCCACTAATGACTGGGTAGTAGCTACATTTCCACTGGTGACTGGGTAGTAGCTACATTTTCTACTGGCGATTGGCTAGTAGCTACATTCCCACTGGCGACTGGGCAGTAGCTACAATTTTACTGGCGACTGGCTAG
>JAUZND010005041.1:0-11388 GCA_034780555.1 Coelogynopora nodosa
AGTGCTTCGTGTTACTGATTATTTTATGAGCAAATAAATATCCGCGGATAATTGTTTCGTGTTACAGGCCCCAGGCCGGATCGTAAACAAAACACATGGATATAACTATTGATATTGACAAATCCCTACACAATATAGTGAAGGACTTAATTGGACCGTCAGCGGCAGTTCAATGGTTTATGTGCGCACAACCATCTCTATTCTTATAGTTTAGCACCTAATTAATTAAGTTATAAAAAACAATGGAATTGAAAAAGTTTAAATTGGATTTACTTTTGAATTTACTTTTGGTGTAAAAAAATAATATTTCCCAGAAATATTTCATTACTTTCCACATAGACCATATTATTTAATACTCTGTGATTGGGGTCACAGAAACCTGGCTGAAGCATTATATTAGTGAAAAATCTTTTAATGATAACAGTACCACACTTTTTGCTGAAATTGATTCAATCGTTATGGTGGAGGTGTTTGCATCTGGTACCCAGAAACTATGAAACTTGCACGACTTGTAAGTTTCACAACAATAAAATATCATTGAAAATCTTTTCTTATATCTTTGGCAAATAAAACTCTTTTTGTTCCATCAAATGTACTCTCTCTAACTGATTTCACTGATACAGCTAATCACCAACCTTATCCTAAAAATTATCATCAGTGGAGATATTAAAAACTTTAAAACAAAATTTCGCTCAAAACCTACTTTTCCTTAGTAACCAACATGTGGAAACAAAATGTTATCCAAAATGCAGGTGTCAAATAATCTCACCAACTTTCAAATACATACTATTGATTGTTTAATCGTGTGATCGTTATTGCAAAATGACCTATTATGAAATCGTTCCAAATGAGAAAACTAACTGTTTCGAACGGTTGTATTTCGGTATAGGCTATTTAAGTAGTATGTAACAAAAATTAAAAATCTGCAGTTGATGCTGTATGCGTACTCATTGTTCAAATTAATTTGCAGCACTGTAGGCGTTTTATAATTTATGTATTGTTTTAAAAATGTGATTTTTTTTTATATAAGTTCAAATTTATTTATAGCGAAACGATCTAGTTCAAATAGATCCTTGTAAAACTAAATATCTTATTCTTAAATATCTTTTATGAAACTTTATGATCTTCATGGCAAATTTCATCATTTATGTTAATTTTCTGTACTATCTATGTATAATTATTCTAATTAAAAGTATATTTCATTTATTGTCTTAATTTTGCTTGGCTGTTAACCGAGAAAACATTTTTATGGTATGTATTGTATCTCTAGAAATATATCTTGTTGACTCCTGATGCTGCATGACCTTCGATGACGAGATTTGTAGCAATTTCTATTGAGCGCAAGCGGATATCAAAAATAGACCACTTGTGGACCCAACTCACACTATTGATAAATGTAACTCTTGTCTTAAGGGATTATATGAGGGTAGAGATGGATGCAGAGCGTTGAAATTTTATAAAATGGAAACGTATTTATAAAGTTTGATATAATTACTAGAATATTAAGTGAATAATTATCCATATGAAAATAATGGTACATTATTACTGAAAAATTCGTTATGTCGAAATATATCAATTTTTCAAAATTTCAACGTCTATATTTTACTTAGAAAACGTTATGTATTCGAAGGGTTATCCGAGAGTTTATGTTATATATTATCTGAAATTTTGTTTGGCATATATATGTTTTGTATTCACGGTTTGACATACGCGGTTTGGGTATTTACAAACATAAACATAATGTCTAAAACTATATATATATATGGGAAAATAATTTATATATATATACCTAAAAAGGATACACATTGTTTTTCATACTGATATTTTTAATCGAAATGTGCCGATTTCCATTATGTGCAGTTTATGTTAATTAATTAACTTATGATTGATGAAATATATAATATGGTGTATGTCAGTAATGCGGTGAGGGTCTTTTACCTATCCTATGCCACAATGCTGGACCTCATCATCATCGCACATGACTTCCTTGAAATCAACAATACGCGATAGCACTTGCACGAGGCGAGCCATTTTACGATAATGCTTCTCCAAAATAACACTAACTATGCTGCGGACGCCACGTCCAGGCACCCATCGTTTTTTAAGATGATCACCACCCAGTTGATTCCTTTGGTGTTCACGATCGAATCGAATCCGTATAATACTTGCAGCAATGATTCAGTGCGATTCTGAGAACCATACCTCAATGTTGAGGGAGCGCATCACACATGAAACGCAGAAGTATTCCGCCATGCGCAGCCTCATGCATGCAGTTGAGGAGGGCTTCCCTGATTGTCATCGCAGTATGCCCCATGTAACTCCTTTCTGACCATACCATTAAGAATGTCTTTAAGTATCGGATGGTGTCATTGTTTTCCATTCATACTTTTACTTCAACGTATTGTTCTATAAACTCTGCATGCTGCCCACCAGACTATATATCATTGATGAAGTAACGCGCTCACGCTATAGTCTTCAGAATCACTGCTGAGATCCACAGATTCTGCTGCGAATACTACGTCTGCAATAAAAAAAGGCCCTTCCCAGGCATCTCTACCTTCAACACCATCAACTCCCCCTCCACCCCGTTTGAAGCTTTGAAGCAGTTTTTACCGATTTATTTGATATTGGCAACAGATTTTATTTTGTTGTGGCTGATCGACTCTCTGGCTTAGTCGAGGTTTTCACGCCGACACAAGCGACGCCTCAATTTGAAGCTTCTAGTCTTCTCGGGAATCTCCAAACTTTTTTCGCTACCTTTGTGGTACCGGAGGAGCTTTCCAGTTATGGTAGGCCTGAATTAAAATATTGCGTCATACATTGACTTTTTTACCTATCTAGCTGCATGTGACCCAGTAAACAATGGTACGTCGCAGGTACGTACCAATTGGTACCAAGGTCGCAAGTTCGTTCCGTACCAATGGTAGGGGCCTGCGACGTACCTAGTACGTACACATCATTTTTAATATTTATATATTTTATAACTATATATTATATAAAAATGTATAATATATTTATTTTATACACATGTTGATAATATCATACATTATTAATTTAGAATTTATTGTTTAATAATTAACTATATAAAATTATTATTTAAGACGATCATTTGTGATTTAATAAATCCCTATATATATATATATATTATATTATATAAATATTAATATAATTATATCTATGAAAATGTAACATGTTTTAACACAATTTTTTATAAAAACTATATATATAGTCTTATATCCCTAATAATATTTAATAAATATCCGATTATTATTAACAAAAATAATTTAACTTTTAAATATTATAACCTTTTGTTTGAAATTCGTAAAAATTTAAATAATAATATTATTTTGAATATTATTATAATTTAAATCAAACATTATGTTAATGAAGGCCTTTTGTTACAAACATGTCCAAATGTTAATTCAATTTATTTACTAAACATTAAATGTTTTATTCTAATTCAAAATTATCTTTGCTTAAATTTTTATATCAATTAATTCGGATTTTAATTTAAAATAATAAAAATATTCTTACTACTTCTAAAATAAATAGTAATATATTATAAATTAATCTAAATATATCCGTCCCAGTGGTACCGATTGGTATATATACCGTCCCAGTGGTCCGTACCTGGTACGTACTCGCGGCCGCCATATTTTGGTAGCTCTCTGGTACGAACCTGCGACGTCGCAGGTACGTACATTGTTTACTGGGGAGACACCCCATATCGTTTGCTACAATCCTCAGTCAAACGGGAGAGCTGAAGTTGCGGTGAAGTCCGCCAAATGCCTTTTTCGATCGAATGTTGTTCCGACAGAAAATTGGACAATGATAAATTTCTGCGCGCAAATATTTTACAACTCAGCAAGACCCCGGATTAGGATTGCAACATATCGCCGGCGCATACAATTTTCGGAAGGCCTCTACATGACTCGTTCTCATTTATCAACAGATTAGAAAAGTTCTCGAACCTCGCTGTACGAGCGACGTGGCGCCAGCCATGGTTCTCGAAGGCTAGGTGGCGATCTCCATACAAGATTTGCCAACACTCACAAGAGGGAAAAAATAGGGAATTTTAAAAATAGGACATGCGCACTTTAAATTTCTTTAAATAGAAAACAATTTTAAAAAAATACTGTGGTCTATTAATAAAAACATTAAAAAATAAATATAAACATTTTGAATACAATAATTAAATAATTAATAATAATTTTTAGTAATTTCATATCTGTTTGCAATTAAACTAATAGATTTCGGTTGTTATTTTAGTTTCTATTATATATGTCTGCCAAAGTTTAAGAATTGAATAATTTATTCAACCTTATTTCTTATTATTTAAATATTCACAATACATTTTTTAAATTATTTTGAATAACATGTGTTTTTCGACTAATATTTATATGTAGTTCTTTAAATTACCCAATTTAATTTTTATTGTAGCAACAATAATACCGCTAATAATAAACTAAAAGAAATTTCATTCAATTATATAAAATTTTTAATCAACATACAAAACGGTTTCAAACAGTGAGTGTAA
This sequence comes from Coelogynopora nodosa, assembly GCA_034780555.1. Taxonomy (NCBI): domain Eukaryota; kingdom Metazoa; phylum Platyhelminthes; order Proseriata; family Coelogynoporidae; genus Coelogynopora; species Coelogynopora nodosa. The sequence goes on from JAUZND010005041.1 coordinate 4,538, forward strand.
GTATTAATAAATTCAAAGTTTCGTATTTCATTTTAAAATAATAATTTGTATGTCATTCAATAAAAAAATGCACATATATCAATGTATCGTACAATATATATTATGCACTGCTAATCAAATTAGCAGTTGCCAGTGGCAGTGACTGCCAGTGCCAAAAAATATTTCAAATATAGAAAACATTACATGTAGATAATAAACCTACAGATAGCAATAAATATAATGACTTATATAAAAAGCAAATGATATTTATGTGAACTGTGCATGAATAGTGCCTTCCCTTGAATTTTTAATCAATTGTCAAAAAAATATATAAATAATAAATTTAGAATAATATTAATATAATTATATATAGTATATATACATAGGAATATTACTAATAGGATAGAACCTTATACTAAATTACTATTGATACAATGATTATTAGTAAGATTTCAGCACTTTTTTGTTATTATTAATTGTTACATTCCCCTTTAGAATTGATTCCCCTCTCAAATAACTTATTGACACATAAACAAATAATACTAAACATTTAAATATAACTTAAATATGTAAATCCATATATATATATATAGATATATATATATATATTAAATGCATATATTGCCTAGTGAAGATACTGAGGAATAATCTAATTTATTAAATCTTTTAATGTTGAAAATTGCCAACCTAGAAAGCTAGTAACAAAACAAGAATAATCAATACACTAGTCATAATATCCAAAACAAACTGGATACATAAATATACAAGTAATAATGTTCTTTTTACTGACATTTCAAATAAAAAGCAACTTTCTTTATCTCTCTAATGGGTGGATATAACAATTTTGAATGTCAAAAAAATTGTGGTATTTTACCAATTGCCAAAATATCAATGCAGTTATAATAGTATTGACTATAATTAAAGGATTCCCTCATTCACTTGCAGCCATTACTGGACAAATGTTGTGGACAGTGCTATAATGGAGCCAGTAACATAATGAGGAAAAAGTCAAGAGTCACCAAATAACTACAAGAATTGAAGCCAAAAACTCATGTCACTTATTGCCATATGCCTTGAATCTCAGTGTCAAAGAAAGAACAAAAAAGTGCAAAAGTTCAGATACTCAATTAATATCCTCATAAAAGATGTCAACTCTCTCCATGACATTATTTGCCAGATGAAGGCCCTGTAAAAATGTAAACATTGTCTCATTGGTTGTATCATCACTGTGTGCAAGTTACTAATGATCAATCCAGCCACTTCTGCAATGAGTGAACAGTCATTTTCAATTAGAAGACAACTGAAAACATGGCTATGGTAAAGGATGCTGCAGGATTGCTTCAACTCTTTCACTTTTGGGTACTTCATGCACACAAGAGGATAATGTTTCCCTTAAAGATGTTGCCACTGAGTTTGTTGCACAGAATGCCAATCATAAAAAAACTGGTTTATTTTAGCCATATAGTTATCTGGTCAGTTACAATCACCTTTTAAAACTTTAAAATGCATTATTTGTAAAACCAATGTATTAGGTACCCACATACTAAATATGTATTATTGCTTATTGTATATGCCTACTTTATATGGTCCCAAACATGGCCCTACCATTTTACTGTAGTTCTCCTGGCTCTGTGATCTTTGTAGTTGTATCATTATCAGTTAATTACATTAGATCCAATAAAGAAGGATTTTGTCATGACTGTATCACCATAAGTGTTAATATTGTACATGATGTTATTTATATTTGATTAATGTAAGGTTATACATATTTTATTTTAAAACATTCCTTTGAAAATATTTAAATATCTAAATATAAAAATAAACATATTTATGTTACAACATTTTATTTTGATTATCATTTACAGGTGAAAATAAAAAGTTTAGATCTTTATGATATGAATTGTATCATGTATTATATTGGCTTATGATCATACATATGTTGGTTAGAGGTTGGACATTGTATTTAAGACAATTAAATGACTAAACTTAACAATATATGTTTAAGAACAATAATAACTACAAAACTTTACAAGGCTATATTTAAAATTATCACAATTGAAACTATTAATATTTAATTTAATTTTGGCTAGTCATAAAATTTAGTATAAAGTTAACAATTTATTCAGACTGCTAAAAAATAAATAAAAGATAATACTAACAATAATTATCAATTTAATAACTCCTGAAATTTACAAAGATATACTAGTTAAACATAAAATAAATAGAATTATGGTGGATAGCAGTAATTGTTATGTACTTTTACAGATATCACATTCACTCAACTTTAGGTATCCTACCATTACTTTTAATTAAAAGTAATACCACCCAACTATCTACCAAGGGTTGATCTATAAAATCTACCATCTATCAAACATTTAACTTTTTACATCACTTTCATCCCTTAACATCGCTGATGGCTTTATCACCAAGTCAAAATATAGATTTCTTGTTTTTATCATCTGCTCTTTTGACTGCACAAATTTCTTTTTTGTAATATCTGTATTAAACCTAAATATTGTTTTTGTGCACATTTTATCTTCATATAACAATAATTAAAATTTTCATTTTAAAATATCAGGAAAAATGTGGGGAAGTATCATTTAAAAGGACTAGTGCAGTACCATGAACTCTAAAAAAATTATGACTAAATATATTCATACAATCAAACTTGTTGATATTTATATAAGTGAATTGTATTCATTATTATTAATCACTGGTAAATATACTGATAATACTAATCTACATCTCAGTACATTGAATTTATCCAGCATCATTGAAAACTCACAAAGATTTATTTGGGTTTTATCATGTGTCATTTAGTATTGACAGTAGAAACAATTTTTATGTACTGTAGGATGGATTGATTCGTTTTCAGCTTCCTTTATCCAAGTTAAGTTGGTAAATATACGAGTATGATGGAGCAACCAATATGGTTTGAAGGAAATATGGAGTTGCTACTCATATGAAGAAATTAAAGTCAAAAGCATTTGAAACTCATTTTATTGGGAATATTTTTAATTTATCTGTTATTAAAGATTTATCACAACAGTGTCATATTCTGGAATGTTCATGTTTCATGTTATGCCAGATACATTTTAATGCAATGTTGAATGACATAATTTATAAGAGTATTTCATTTGTATACATCAAGCTGAATATATTGTATGACCTCTCAAAGGTGTTTTTGATATCCTTATTAAATAATTCATTCATTCACTTTATAAAATTGTACATTGCATTTAATACATGTTTTATTAATTTTTAAAAATATTTATAGTAATTTAGCCTCCTACAATGAAAAAACGCAAATTTTTCAAACACGTCGAAGAAGTGCCCGAGCCTCCGCAGAAGGCAAAGGTGATGAAAGTCCACGATATCGGAGTTGACGACAGCGTTCTCGACCTTCTTAGCGATGCCTTCGACTACCTCTACGATCCCGATAGCATGGACCATCTACCGCCTCATAAGCAGCTGGCTCTCTTCAGGCAGCAGGATCTTCAGAACGCCAAGTACTACAAAGCGGCCCTCAAGTATTTCGGAAAACAACGTCCAGTAATGGAAATGCTGGGTCACTCAAAGGGGGGTCGCAAGCGCCTGATTGTTGCCGCGCCGATGGCCTTCACGCGTGGTGGTAGTGAACCGGGCGATGGTGTACTGTACAACACACCGATGGTGCCGGCATCGCAGAGGAAGATGTCGGAGGCCCGAGAGAAAACATTAGCGGAGCAGGACGGAAGTCTAAACGGTGAAGGTGATAGCGGTTTAAGGGAGTATGCCACCAAATTGGCGCATCGTCGTCAGATGCAGAGAGATTTGGCGGATATTGGTAACGTTGAAAAATGGCTGTCCGGTAAGCCAGATAAGAGCGCATCTGAAATGAAAGCATGGCGGAAAATTCAACGAGAGAAAACCAAATACATTGAAGAAAGTGAGGTAAGTAAGTGTTTAAAAATAACACAGTATTATATGTCAGAAAAACACACCAGAGCTCTCATTTAAATGTATGAATTTTTAATATGCGAATTTATGACAATGGTTGCTTCGCTTCTCATACGTTTTGTATTATAAAAAAATATATAAAAATATGTTCAAGTTATTTATCATTCAAAAAATAATCCGTTGTTTAGAACCGTCAATATTAGTTTGATTATATTGGTTCAAAATAATAAACTTGTAACCACTCTCTTTTTACTAACGCTCTTTGTTTTAGCGCTCATTGGCGGGTTATTTAATTATAAGAAAATTGTGTTCATTTATGGTTCTAGTATATTGTGATATCTACTTTCTTTAAACTTTTAGGAGGAACCCGAAGAACCTAAAAGTCCACCGAAACCGGCAATCAAACGTCCCCTACCAATTGCTCTTAGTATCATTAATGACGAATTGAAGACAAAGAAACTTCGCTTATTGGATTTGTTTACCTGTACAGATAAAGACAAGAGTTGGACTCTGTCACGACAGGAGTTTAAAAAGTCTTTTCAATCGGTAATTATACTCCGATTTTGCGGTTTTGCTTTTTTAGTTATTCCAGATATTATATCTAATGAGTATGTTTTTACATCTGACACTAAGCATAAAGCATCATTCCATATTTCAAAACATTATTTATCATTCTTAGAACTGTCCTATATACAATGACGCTTAACATGTTTTAATTATTAATTGATTTTCAACTGCATTAAATAATCTCCAATCATATCAGGCCGACATTCACGTTCCTGATGACGTATTGGAGGACCTGTTTGTTTATCTAGACCACGGGGATGGTACTGAACTTTACTATAAGGATCTAGCAGGTTGCATGGAGGAGCTCCGAGTGCAGAGCCGAAGTGCAAGTAGTAAGTCGATGATCCTATATATCTTTCATTACTACATTTCTTCTTAACATTATTTTTTAAATATTTCATGGAGTTTGATGTGTTCCGCATAATTGTTTCTGATAAGATAATTGTAAGGCTCTAAATAACTTGCCAGAATTTTTAAAGAAAGGAGATGGGAGTGCCGTGGAGACTAAATCTGCCCAGAAGTTATTTTCAGTGCAGGAAGGGTTTTATTTTATTATGATGAAGTCGATATATTTTAATATAAATAATATATTTTATTTTGCGAGTTTTATCTGAACTAATATTGCGTTCTGACGGGCGACATTTTCACATCTAACCAATACTCAATAAGGAAATTAAAAAGCACCTGTGAAATCGAGAGTTATCTATAACATCTAGCCGACAGCTCCCCAATATATGCTAGTCATTGTAGTTATAACAAAATGTGTGTATCTATTAAAGTGTCCTATTCTATGTTAAGTAAGATACTAAAGTATGATATAAACATAAATATTATTCACTGTTGATTTAGACAGTTTAATATCTACTAAAATATCATATTCCATTTTTAGACACATACTCGTACTAATAGCAATTTTATTTTATAAATTTGAATAAAACTTTACATAAATAAAGCATAACATAAAAGTTAAACATATAAATTAGCTGCGATTGATACATAGCAAGCAAGGCTGTTATGTATTACATATAAATCGGGCATTTTGCGCAAAACACATATAATATATATATTAAATATTTCCAATCAATTAGATCGAAATAAAATTAACATATGTCGATAAATTTGAAGTTATTTATTGCAATGGGATTTTAATAGCCACAAATTGTTCTGATGTTTTCAGGTCGGACTGGAAGTAGTTTCACATTCTCAACAGACATATCGATGACCCCAGAAGTCCCCAGAAATAATTTCAGGGGGAAATTGGCTGCTGGTATGTTCCAAATACCAGAATAAGGATTTCGGCGATGTTTCTTTGCATAGTTTTATTAAAAAACGGTGTATATATTTTTTCTGATGAATTTATAATATTGTGAAATTATATTTACATTAAATCTGACTAAAATTCGAGCCTGAAGCCGTAGGTATATACACGAATCGCAATCATATTCGTGAAAAAAAAATTCGGAACTTTAAAAAATGAGATTATAAATTTTATTTCTATATATATTGAAGTTTATCCATCGATGTTGAAATATTTCTATAACAATGATGTCTTTCAGCCAGTCGCTATTGTGAGGAGCAAAGCTATCCAAAACCGCATTCTGGTGTGAAATCTGCCGGGCGGAGAGATACCCCCCTAAATTATCGAACGGTGAGATTCAATAATAGACTATCTGTTCGTGACTCTAATCAATAATAAAATTATTATTTTGTCTACATGAAATATATTATTGCATACTTGTTATTATGATTATAATATGGTTTTCGTGTTATCTTTTTTACAATGATATAACCCTGAAATTACAGACAGATATATATTGTTATTTAATTTATCAAAAAATTTGATTAAAAAGAAATAAGTATTTATAGAGGTTGCGTTTAATTAGAATCAGTCATAAGGTTTAAAATTCACCAATTCCAGATAAACTGGATTCAGTTAATTTTACATGTCTAACTTGTGTCTGTGATAAATTGATATTCCTTCAATTTATTTCTACATTTTAGTGTATTTGTTAAATTATTTATTTTACTGCGAATTTGTTATTATACAATATTCCTAACCTCTCTGAAGACATTCGTCAAATTACTTAATATGCAACCTTATATTCTTTTCGCCAAACCATTTTAGTATTTTATAATTTCTATTACAATGTGAAAGATAGAACATAAATAAAATAATAAACAAATAATTAAGATAACCAAAATTGAAAGTGCTATTGAAAAAAATAACGTCATTAATCGTCACTATATATCCCTCCCAATGTTTCCTCCAAGTGTCACCCAACTTTAACTCCAGTTTACAACTTGCTGCACTCTTTTTTACTTTGGGGGGGGGGGGGGGGGGGGGGGGGGGGGGGGGGGGGGGGGGG
>JAUZND010005042.1:0-11387 GCA_034780555.1 Coelogynopora nodosa
AAAAATACTTTAGGCATAAATGGCATGTTAAAATAATATGAAAAACGGGAAAGATAACGGTAAAATATGATATGGGTCGTTTTCGACCCACATGGTCCCCAGTGCTATACTTTTCGCCTGGTACTCAGAGGGTTAATTGATTTTAAGAGTTAATATATATATATTTATACAATTCTAACATGCGTAAGTTGTCTATAAAATATAATTAATTGACTTTATATCTAAAACGGTTTTACTACATGAACAAATTTACTGCAGTCAGTTTTTAAATCATTAGTTTGCGTACACTTTAGGGTGTAAACAAGTTAGTACATTTAGTATTAAACTACAACATATCAATATAAGAGTGAATTCTCTATGTATTAATTACTCTATGCTCACAACGCTGTCTCATTCGAATAGTTATCTAACTAAATTGAATTTATTTTACATAAAATGGTAAATAATAAGAATTATGTCTTATACGCAAAAATGACAACGATATATTTTTAGTATTCCACGAAGGTCCATACATATTATATAAAAACTTTGTATTTCAAACATACATATTTAACTCAATTGTTTTCATCATAACATCATAATAATCTTAAGATTTTAATCATTATGAATTTAACATCTTTATTTAATATAAAGCGTATTTTCAATTACTGTCACGTTTACAGAGTTTAATCGATGATTGTATTGGTAAAATATTTGTAATATATATTATTCTTCGAACAATGATTTATAAAGCAATGAAAAAGTACTGTCAACTTTTAAATAGTAAATAGAAAATAGAAAATAGTAAATAAATAATAAATAATAACATAATATATAATAGTTCTTTTCAAAATGTTAGTTATTGTAAATAATTGTTAATAAGCAATTATAAAACAGTTATAAAACAATTATAAACAGTTATAAAACAATTGTTTTAAAATGTATGCTATATAATTGTTGTCGAGTATATTTTCAAATAATAAATGTAATCTAATTGAAAAAGTTGAAAGCGCGGTCAATAGTTTTTACTTCTTACACGGCGATTATGTTTTTTTATATAACTGTGTCTTTTATTGAATAATTTATTTGTATCACAACCATACATATATTTAGTTAAATGCTATTCACAATAAACAATGAATAACTAGTGTTTATGTTGAAATAGATTATGATTTGTAAAAGTTTTATGTTTAGCATCAAAATATATACTGTTAATATTTCTCAATTTAAAGAAGTATGTTAGCTTAATTGCACGTAACAATTTTAATATAATCAATTGGTATTTTTTTGTATACTTTATATATATTTTTAATCATTCTTTATTGATTGTATTATATAAATATTTAAAACATGTCCTTTCCACACCGTCAATTGCATTTTTTATCATAAATTAAGTGTAATAATTCTCATTTATGCAGTGTTCTTGGCTTTAAAATATCACTCCTAGTCTTTTTATCATTAGTATATTTATATTTATTATAAAATAAATAGTGTGTTATGTTTCATGTATGCAGTGTTCCTGGCTTAGAGATACCGCTACTGGTCCTGTCGCTCATAAGTCGAACACTGATTACTGTCGCCTTCAACCTTATCTGGCTCTACGCCCTCGAGGTGTTCCCCACCGTGGTGCGCACGACTGGGATCGGAAGCAGCTCCACTTGGGCCCGTGTAGGTGGTATACTCTCCCCACAAATGGAACCTCTGGCCAGTATCTGGCTTCCCCTCCCATTCATCATCTCCGGAGTGTTGCCTTTGTTGGCCGGTGTTTGTTGTTGGATTTTTTTGCCGGAAACTGTCACGATGAATACGCCCGACTACCTGGATGAGGGGGAAGCCTATTTGAAGGAACATCGGAGAGTCTGTGCGGATATTTTCCCTTGTCTAAAGCGACAAAACACAAACAAGAAATTCGAGGATGTCGAAGAAAAAGTCTACGATAATTACAGTGAATGATTGTGTTTTTCGTTTTTTGAATTTATATTAGTATGATATACAAAAAAATTGTCACTGTTATTTATTGACACGAATATTTAGGATTTTTTGCGTTAATTTCTTGTTCTGTCTTACTGTTTATAGACACATTATGATATGCACTATGTTCATGGTATTCATTTATGAATGATTGTTTTTTTGTGGTTCTTGTTGTCCTGTTATTATTTTAATAATCTAATATTTGATTATTTTCAATTTATGTATTGTGTTATAATTATATATATATATATATATTAGATTGAACTGTGTGTTGTGTGTGTATTATAGTTTTATATGTAACAGCTAATTATATACAACATGCAATTTACATTTCCCCCATATTTTTAATATTTTTAATCTAATATAATACATATCAATTTATATATTTACAATTAAATTACTGAAATAAGTGAAATATGTCTGTTTCCCATTGCGCTAAATGTATGAATTATTTAATATATAATTTATTTGAAATTTAATAATAATAATTAGTATGTACTATTATTATTATTGTCTAAAAATATAATAACATCTTCATTATTTGACATTCTGCAAGTAAAAGCATATTTTAAATAAATTAATCCGAAAAATCGAAGATTATCTTACAATAACAAAATGTTAAGGCGGATTTAATAATTAAAAATGGTTACTGATACGTTTTGCGATGCAATCGACAATATATTGAGTAAATAACTATGTACAATCCAATCAATTACATAATATGTATAAGATCAAAATGTCAAATAAAAAAATATATATCATAGAAAATAATCAAAGTCGTAACTAAACAACAAAACACAAGACATGAAATAGCACATAAAAAACATTAAAAAAATGTTATATAATTTTAAATAAAATGTTTATTAATTGTTAATGAAATCATTTAATACTAATTAATTTATTTGTTTTAAAAAATACTATAGACGTCATATAACTTTACAAAAATTGTGATACGTTTAAATAACAAAATGTAAAATAAAGATGGAAGTTGTAATTAGACAAAATGAGTTATTTACTTTTATATGAAAATATGTTTTTTGAATATTAATTAAAATTCCTTTTTTACATATGGTATATATTTTAGGTATAATAACATTAAAACTTACTACTCCGCATTTTATTATTTTATTGATATATTTTGATTTTCATAAAAAAAAACTGATGGAAACATATTTATTTGCAACATAAAAAAGCTTTTCAATCTAAACAACTTGAAATATATTGTTTTTTTAAACTAATAAAAAGATTTAACACATTACTACTGTTACCTAATACATTTAAATAAAAATATTGTATTCGTGTAGGAATCAGAATATTAATATCTATTAAAAAAATTCACAACTAATATTTCAATTTATGTATATTTACTCGATCTTTCATATATTTACTTAATGAAAATTTCTTGTTGATGTTTTGATTGATTCATCATATAAATTTACATTACAACTATCAACAATAGATTAAATTTGATATTTCGTTTTAATTAGCAAAACTTAAATTATCAGACAGTGAAATGAAGCAAAACAGATTCACGGCGAATTGGCTGCTATAATTTCTGAAAAACTTTTATCCTTGAAAATTATTGATTTATTGGAGAAAGCGTCAAATTTGATAAACATTATAAAAAACTAATAAAGAAAATATTGAACATCTATGTTTTTTAAATTAGCTATTATTGACAATAGATTTTAAAAAATTCTCATTTTTATTAAAGCGGCTAAAAAAATGTTAAAAAAAGTTTTTCTCCATTCACTATTCGAATATTGCGTTACGCACATTGTACATTAGCGCGAATGTAAAAGTAGAAGGGCTACTAAATCTAATAAATGATCTTGTCACTATTATTGTCAGCATTACATACTACATTTTGAGCCAACTTTTATAACATAAACTATGATTCTACTAATTAATTATTATAGTAAATTATATTTCTAAATTTTGTTGAAAAAAAGGTGAAACCAAGCACTGTTATCGTCTAAAAACTTAGTTGACAGATTTTATTTAAATTATTGTATCACGTATTCTGGTAGATCTGCATAAACTTAAAACATAATCATTTATAATCTCATTACTCTACCATGCAGTTCAGTTGACCGTTGTGACAGCAGTTGTCTGAGTCATCAAATGGATACGTAAATATACCCTTAACTTGCAAGTTGAAACTAGCATTGATATGGATTGTTTGTTTATTCTATTTTATTTATTCTATTTGTTAATCTATTTATATCTATGGTAGTATTTTGTAGTATTGTATCAATATAGTAGTAGTATCAATGGAGCGACACACAATATCGGTAATTATTTGTTGAATCGGCTAACTAGATGGCATCGCTCTTTAGTGTTCAAAATGAATGTTTTAAACAGTGGCTATTCAACTGGTACCGGCGAAATAGTCAAATAGAAATTTTAACCGGTTTTTTCCCACCAGTTTTTGGTTTTTCGTGATTATTATACAAAATTTATAATACAAAAAATAAATGTTAACGAATATTAATAATATATATTAATAATATCAAAACTTGCCTTAGAAATTCCTGAAAAAAACGGTTTGAATAGTCTATTTGACTTATTTTTGCCGGTACCAGTTTGTTAGCCACTGCGATATGTTTATCAAAAAATAATTATAGGTGGTGCAATTGATATATTTTAATTACAGTAGAGTGATAGAGTTGGTCAATTAATTTTCATTACATAGTTTTTAAAAAGTGAACAATGGGTGACAGTATTTAGACTATAAATAATCATTTATTAATAATCATAATTACATCATTTGGATTTAATAATATTATTAAATTTAATTTCATCGTTTTTGTGAACAACGCCGCCCTGAAACATGAAATGACAATAGGGTACTGATGTTTTAAGATTATTATAGTATAAGATAATATATATATATATATATATTATCTATTATCTTTTATCATTTCAAACTAATACTGGTCTTATTTCGTATATTGATTATTATAAAGTAAAGTTTCACAGAAAAGTAATATACCGATAAAGTCCTGTTCTTAAAGGGTTGTGTAACAATTACTGCCTATGAATGAACCGAACAAGACTGAATTGACTTTGGACAAATATATCGCTATATCTTTCTATCTATCAATTTTTAAAAGCAATATATCAAAATTTAAAGGTACTTTATGCTTAAAGAAGTAAATGGTAAAATACGTACACAACAACAGAAATATAACAAATATGACAGTCTGTACTGGACTTTCATTTACTATTTCAATTAGAACATTTTATAAATATTATTATAACATTTACTGACTTTACATACAGCGAAAATACACAGTTTGTTGTGATAAAACTTTTAACAACTTTAAAAAACTGATGAAAAAACCCTAAAGCAACTGTATCTTTATATTCCGCAAAATGGAAATATTACGTTTGTAACACTGAAAAATATGCTAATTTCGTGAATTTATAGACTTATTTCACAATGATGATCGACTTCATATTGAACCAATCAAGATATCCGACACAATATCCAGAAAGATCACATCGAGTGTTGCTTTTGCTTCTGTACTAAGATTTTAATATAGTGAATTTGTTAAGCATAACATCAACATGTTACCAGACACTGCGAAACATTAAGATTTGATGTAAGCACTTAAGTAAAAAGTGGGTGACTCTGATGAAATAATTATTTCATCAGAGTCACCCATATATCTTTTATATAAAGGATGGAAAAATATTGGTAATTGATAAATGATTGCCATCATCATTAACACAGACAAATATATCATTACCAAAATAATAGTCGATTAAACTCAAGTGAAAATATCCTCCAATCTATCGGCGCAGTATCGACGCAGTATCTACACTATATGATGTATGCTGCAATTTATATAAAGAGATGACTGTTGGAAACAAATGAGTAATTCTTCTACAAAATATATAGCATTCAAACCTGAAAAAAGGGATTTATAATTTCAATATTGTATACGAATCCTATTGATGCAAATTTAAACACTAGATTTATCAACTCAAATGTATTAAAATTCCACGATGATCTGGGCGAGCTGATTCTATATATGCAGAAGGATTGACATATGATTTTAAGCTTTACTGTCATCTTCAACGCTTATAAGTATATTTGGTACTGCTTACTTATTATGACTTTATTATTTCTGTGCAATGGATCCATCAAAGTAGGGATTATTAGTACTCATATAATTATGTTGTTAGTAAGCGACGACAACTTGGATTAGAAGACATTTATGCAGGTTAGTTGAAGCGTCAATTGGAGGAAACATTTTTGAATGTTTGCAACTTTTGCTTGTGCTTCTTTTTGTGCCTCAAGACTAAAAACGCCTAAAATTAGTGGTCTAAATTAGTCTAAATTTATAGTTATATTAGTGTTGTACATAAATTGTATATTAATGTGACAATTTCGCCAAACATTTTTAGTAGGGTAAATGTCAGCTGACAACTTAAAAGCTGACAATATTGTGTCTGATAACTATAAATTGTTCATCAAAGAAAAAAGAGCGACAAGAAAAAAAGTTTATAAACAAAACCAAGAACTCAAGGAACGACTAGATCACTGGTTTCACCTACCACTTAGATTCGCATAAAAAAATTAAACCGCTGTCTACAGTAAAATACTATGATTTCCAGTAATTAAATAGTTAATAAGCAAAAGTAGGATCAATTTGTTTGCACCTCACATAGTGCAGACTGTTTTGGAGGAAGATTGTCATCTACAATAGATGTGCAACCTATAAATAAAATTACGAGAAGAACTGGACCGATTGACTTTTCCAATGCTGGTTCTGCTGTTGAATAAACTGATCTCGCTGATATTGTGATATCACATGAAAATTAATTTAACTTTTTTCTGGCAATCACGTAAATAGAGTGATTTATAAAATGAAGGTTATAAGAAAATATTGAACAATGTAGAATGTGTAAGGAATTTAAACTTATAAATCTAATGAAAAACAATCTCTTTAAATAGATCAACATTTCGACTAATGAAATGGAAGGTGTAATATACTCTCGCTTGTGTGTGCTGTAGTTTTCAATGGTAGTTTAAAATAACGAGTGTGTAATTGTAACCAATTGGTACTTACTATTCAGACTTAAAGCAGTTAATTATGCACAATGCTATATGATTTCTATAGATCAAAAATGTGAACCGGGAAATATCGATCTCAAAGTGCTCAATATCGATCTCTGTTGAACTTGTCTGAGGTGCATAACTCTCTGTGTCAATTATTATGAATCTGATCGTGATGCTAATTGAACTATCAAATTATCTCTAAATCGTCCATCTTTTTAGAACTTGTACATGATATATTTATTGATAGTGAATGGCCACTATATATTACTGATGTTATACGGTGCCCTGTGTACGTGTTATGTGGTGTACGAACAGTAAGGGGTGCCTCCAAGTTTGCGTTGAATGCATTGTTAACCTTACTCTCAAAGTAAACGATTACCACGAAGTGATGGGGATCATCATATTTTTTGAATTGCAAAACTACCATTTTCAGCAGCCCAGTTGTTAAACCTCTTGGTTAATAATGTTAAACGAATATATATTTTTTGGTTCAAATTGACATTTTAAAAATATGGACATTATAGTGACGAAGTATATACTATTGGTTTCGTCCATTCCAGTCGTTACAACTTAGTCAACTTTGATACTGACATCACCTATAAACCTTGATTGATTTCGGCGCACTTATTGGTAAGTTTTGCCATTAGATAAAATAAAAAAGTGAGTGGAGACAAGAGCGCACGAATAACACCTTTCGTTGGATCTGAATGCAGAAGGAATTTTAGTTGCAGTAGAAGTCTTCAAATATCGGTAGAAGTTCTTAACTCAAAAGTATTTAATTTATATAATTGAATCAATCATTGCTTTTTGCAATTACATTATATAATCCATGGTTCAGTTCATTTCTGCTTAATTGCTCACATAATTGTTTGTTTATAAAAAAAATTATAGTAGTATCAAACATTGAAAAACATGACAAATATATAACAACTTAACGAAATGAAAAGATTCAAATATAATTATCTATACAAGCACATTCATCGGATGTGTGAAATGTATTAACTATTTAATATTATCAATAATAACCCAAATAGATCATCTATACTAGAGATTTACATATATGTAGTATACAGCCGAATCGGTACACTATATTCTTTTTCCAGCACCAGATTCGACTTTAAAAATAGTGATACCATTTCAACGGGTCTAGAATGGAAATACATGGACACTGAGCTGAGTTGATCGACCGAGTTGCTGAACTATATTCACTATAAGCAACTGGCGGATGACCGGCTTGTCAATTTAGTATCGCTAACTTGCAATCCTTTATTACAATGGCTGATTAATCATATGTACAGTATTTATTAAATATATATAATAAATATCATATTTAGTAAATATTAGTCTAATTTTTAAAGCTAAAAACAATAGGCCTGCCGTTTTATCGAAACAAAAGTGCGCTGCCAAGTTATTAAATTGTTATTTAATTGACTAAATTATTATTATTATTAACTCATTGTATATTATTTCTATTTCATTAACGTTTACGGTTTGACCCAATATATAGTTGTCATTATCCAGTCACCAGTTATTTTATTTGTCCAATACTTTCAGCAACAATGCATTACCAGTAACCCTATAGCTAATAATATCTCTACATATCCTTTCTCTCTATGATGACGGCTTTTTGTTGTCGAGTTAATTAAAACCAGTTTACTAGAATCATCTTCTAACCAAGCCAGAGTGTCGTTTGTGATTCTTTGTTAGTTGAAAGTGTGCAAGCTGGTGGTTGTACCTAAGCATAGGAGTGGGTAGAGCACGACGCAGGTTCCAGCTCAATGCACAAAAATAAAAAAGACAAGTACAGCTATAGTTGATATATAATATTTCAATGACATTTACAAAATACACTATGAGGTCGACGAAATAGATACCAGATACCAAATTTACAGATACCAAAAAAATACCACCGCACCGTTTTGTTGATAACTCTGTTTTCTTCTACTTTCAGGATTACATACATTTTACAAGAGTTTTTCCCTTAAAAAGCAGTTATGACTTTCGAAAAAATTATTTTTGAAATTGGAGATTATAATCGATTCCAAGCATATACTTTATTTCTTATTATATTCGGGAAAATGTTTCTTGCATTTCAAATTTTTTTACCTGTTTTTATTTCTGCTAAACGGGACTACTTTTGTAATTCTAATAATCAAACAAATGAAACGATCTCCTTAAACTGCCAATATTATTATACTTCCTCTGAAAACGTTTCTACTGAGTGCACTTCCTGGCAGTTCGACCAGAAAATCTTTATTTCTACCATTCAAAGTCAGTACAATCTTACCTGTGACAGGGAAAAACTGATCACCATTGGCAGCACACTGTATATGGCCGGACTACTCATTGGAAGTACTGTTTTCGGTATTGCATCCGATCGTATTGGAAGATTACCGACATTATGCATTTCTACAATCATCGTTAGTCTCTGTGGATTAGGAGCAGCATTTGTGGAAACATTCTGGCTATTTGCCGCATTACGATTTGGTGCCGGAATTGGCATTGTGGGTATGATAATTACTATGAATACTTATGTCGTGGAAACCGCCACTCATCGAAAACGAGTTCTTTTCTTCACGATCTGTCTCGCGGGTTGGATGGTCGGAACCCTTCTCTTAGTACTATTTGCATATTTTATCAGGAACCACGTTCACTTACAGGTAAACATTAATTGTTTCCATCATTCTGTGTAGCCTGCAAATGTATGATACAATTTATTTCATAGCTGAAGGTTTAAACTATTATAAGAAGATAATAGAGATTAATTAATAGAGATATATAGAGATAATAGAGATAATAAAATAGAGATAAATAAATTATCAAATAGTAAATAGTTTCTCAATTATGAAATTTTATATTTTTGAGCATTTGTGTAGTTTCTTTTCTAAAAATTCTCATTTATTTTTATTATATATTTTATTCTAAATTATACACTTTTCTTCAATATTTATTCCAATTATTACATTTGAATTAAAAGACTTATTCTAATTATTATTTTAATTAATATTATATGTTCTGCTTTTTGTTAACATCTTATTATTATATAATATAATTTGAAAAGGCTTATAAACGACAAAAGTATTATTCTTGCACTACTTTGTAGAACTCCATAAATATTTGTTTCTTATTTCACAAGAATATTTCAACTTTATATGGACTAAAGAGTGGTGAGGGGGGAACTTTTACTTTCCATTATATTTAGAAAATTATTGATAATCGTCAAAGCTAGTAACATACTTTTTTAAATTCAGTATAATAATACGGAGAATATCACAACCAAAAAACGCAGAAAATACGACATATGCAGTATACACATAACATATGTACAAAGAATTATATGACAATTATGAGAGTTCTCTTATAATTTCTGTTCAGTGCGGCGACTTTGATTTCTATGAGATCAATTCAATCCAGATTCTCTTTCAGTATCTTTAGATAGGTTGTGCGATTTCCCCGGCCATGTATGAGAGGACCATCGGCCTGCCAAGGTGTGAGTGTACTGACAGGTTGGCAGCTTGGGATGCAGTGGCCGACGAAGCGAAGTTGTCTTTTGCTAATTGTAGTCGAGATTTTATTTAGCCCGTTGTATAAATCGGTATTCGTTATATGTTCTGGATAGTGAATATTTTTGGCTTTTCGAAGAAGTCTGGTGTAACAGCCTTCAATATTTTGTTTTGATTTTTTGATCATAGTCCAGGCGTCACAGACATAGAGTAACACGTTTTCGCTGGTTGCCTTGAAAACCCGTATTTTTGTCTTTGTAGAGTACGCCGATTTCCAAATTTTTGTCCATTTTGTTGGCGGCATCAAAAAATAGCACTATGCATACTTCGATGTATTTTAGACTTGCACGTACCCAGTTGCCTAAATATTTGAAGTCGTTAACCTTGTTGATATCACCTTCTGTGACTTTCAAATTTGGATGGGTGTTGCTGTTAGTTAAGTTATTGATTATCGTCTACTCCCGTCTTTTCGAGATTTGTTCTTAAACTGGTCGACAAGGCATATTTACCCATAGTTATTAGGAGTCTTTGCGCGTCTTTATTTATAGCTGCGAAGAGGGATATTGGGCGGTATGAATAAAAATAAACAATTGCTTATAAGAAAATGACAAAAAACGTGAAGAACTATTGTTTAGAGGATGACTGCACTGTTCTATTATGTAAATATATTAGATGCGTCTTGTTACGTATGTCTTCTTCTTCTTCTTCGGCATGGTCATATATGATCGTAGGCCGTCTCCTTTGATTGATTGACAACAGCGCGCTAACGTTTCCGGTCGTTTACAACATGAGAGCACCAGCTAAGTGGTTTTCCTGTCCATTCTCGAATGTTGTCAGCATATTGGGTTCTTGGTCTTCCTTGA
>JAUZND010005043.1:0-32062 GCA_034780555.1 Coelogynopora nodosa
TAGGTGAATACCGACCGGTTTTAAATATAATTCTTTATCAAATGATAGTCAGAATCTTCATCATGACGGGAGAAAGATGAGGTTACAAAGATTACAAAGAGTCCGAGAAAGAGAGACAAACACGATATTAAAATGTTTAATATTTATAAGAATACAAAGTTGTAGGTGAATACCGACCGGTTTTAAATATAATTCTTTATCAAATGATAGTCAGAATCTTCATCATGACGGGAGAAAGAGAACATAATAGACAGTCGATGGAAGAAACGTGCAAAGTAAAAGTCGTCAAAATTGAGGTGGATGAAATCTGAGATGTATAGAAACAGAATAGAGCCAAAGGGAAATAATGAGGCTATAGTATACAGAAGCAGACAAATATAGAGAGTTTTAAACAGAAAACCAAAGTGATTTCTAAAAGATGATACAATGTGTAGTAAGATAGAATAATATACGTAGGCAAGGGTGAAACAGTTGAATGGAAGTACAGGAAATGGGGCTAATTTTGCACACTACCCTTTAAATAATGTATTGTAAGCTTACCCAAATGTAACAATTTCAGTTAATTTTACTTATAATATAACAATTGAGTTTTGCTTGTTTATTGTGTATTAGGCGTGAAAGAATTAAGCGAGTCTTCTTTACAATTATTATTATTTCATTCCATTAGTTATATAGAATCTATTTTATTTTAATTAATCTATTTTATTTATGTTATTAGTCTAAATATATATATATATATATATAATTCATTAATTTAATACATTATATTACAATTTATGGAGATTCTGTTTTGACAATTAGTAAATTAGGTCATAGGTCATGTATAAAATCAATATTTCACTTCTTGAATAAACTATACCACCATAACACCTCCCTTCTCCAAAGGTTTTGGAGGGTTAAGCTAAACCTCTTTGCAATTTGGAAGGCTTTGTTCCGTGGTTACACCATCTATCTTAGACTATCAAATCGTGGATAAGTTTACAGAACAGGAATTATTATTGAATGTGTATTGCTATGCTAAGTCTGGCTGAAAGACTCCTTCAGATTATTTTTTAATTTATAAAAATTAATAATGCTTTAGAGTAACATCTTTTAACCCTTCACAGTTCGTGGGGTGTATAATCCTAAATTAAAAACCAACTGCTGGAAAGCGACACATCCAATCCAATCGTGCTAAAATTTGGAGCCAGTGAATAAAGTGTTTGTTTTGTATTTTAGCACTAGACAATTTTCCTCTTGAAAATGTTTAAATATTTTAAGAATTGGATATTTTTGTTTTTCCGATGTGTTTACAAACATTTCAAAAGTTTTATTTTAAATTTCCTTTGTAAAGATTTTTTTTTAAATTGTGAGTTTATTTGATATTTATTTGATACCCGGGTTTAAAGGGTACAAGCAATGAAAATCGTGAATTGGAAATGTTGCGATTAAAAAATTTAACCTCAGATTCAAATATTATTTAGGAAAAATATGTATTGTTATGAATGCGAAAAATATACAAAATGTGTACATTGAAAAAAAAACTAGAAAGACAATTATAGAATTTCGCATAGGTCTAACCAGTACCAACCAGATACGTTAAAAATGTTAAATTATTATTAAATTCATGTAAACTGTCGTTTTTTGTCATAAAATAATACATATATATATATATATCAATTATGTCAAGTCTCAAAGCACGTTATTTTAAAATTTTATTTTATTACCTGGTCTGGACCACGCCAAATCATGTGACACATTGAACAATCTATTATTGGTGATCAACTATTTATTTATTGATTTTGTTTCACTTTATGAAAATGAGTTGTGCAAAAGAGTTGTGTGCAAAAGAGTTGTTATGCAAAAGAGTTGTGTGAAGAGAAACATATGAGATGATATAAAGTATCTTATCTGCATGAAACAATTTTGTACATAACTTTAAAATGATGTATATAATTATTCTGCTAAGTTCCAGTAAGTTCGATTCATCTGAGGTACTAAATCTATATTTTATGTGGTCTGGACTAGTTCCGATCTGGTCACATCATATTATGGTCCAATAAAATAGCATTTTCTTTTTCTCAAATCGCTTTAAAAACTTACAGATATATATTAAAAAAACTCATAATTATCTATACAAAAATGTAATTTGTTGACAAAATAATATATTGATCTAATAAATATTTTTTAGATTTCTAAGTGTCGGCCCTATGGTGTCAGTAAAAGGCCTAAAAACTATGACCATTAACACAGAATTTTTCCCCTCATTTTATAGTCTATTTGAGTTACAATCAACATGTTCCGTCATTTGAGGATTATATAATTATTTTTTATGTTATTTTTTTAATAGAGATTTTATGACGTCATCAAAAATTGATAATGATAAAGAAAAATTGTCAAAAAAGTGTAAGCATATGTAAACACATATGTGTAAACACCCCCCTCCCAAGTAAGGCCACGTATAGAAAATCCAAGGACTGTGAAGTGTTCAAACGATGGAAAATCCGGAATAAAAAAATAGGTTAAGATAAACAAAGAATGGAATTGTTAGAAGGTCACAAAAATGGTCGATATATTGTATGTATTTAAAATAAGTAAGATAAGCTAGCAAATAAGCTAGTTCTAATCGTATTTAATGATTTATATTTTTCTAGTATTTCGACCAAGTAACAATCTTACCAAGCTTCTTATATCATCGAAGTTTTCTTGTAATATTTAATTGCTTGTTTTCTGTTTTCTTTTAAGCTTTTTATTCTATTTGTGTTTATTCTGTTATCCATGGTGAGTTTTTATCGAAGTTTTTATATTACATTTCAAAATATGTTATTATTCATTTATATTATACACATGATCAAATTATATTTAGATTCTATTAGATTCTATTATTAATCTAATTTTTTATACAAATAATTGCCGCGTGACGTTATTATGCTTCCAGCATTTCCGAGCATTCTGATATGAGGGCTACTAGCGTCATCGATAAAGCCAGATAATCTCTATAATATTATAACCCTCATATTATTATATTCCGCTTTTCAAACTCAAAACAGATTAAATGTGTGGAAGGCGATATCAATTAACATACAATAGGGGGTAGCTTAATGCAGTTGGGTATAATCATAATTAGTATGTTCAATAAAAAAATGAATACACTTGGAACTAATTAATACGATTCTCTCTTCGAATATAAAAAGTATAAAAATATATATATTTTTTGGATTTGTAGTTATTTCGTTATTATAAAGTTTTCATTTTCTTATTTTAAAATCCATATAATCGATGATAACAAAAAAAGTTCTATAATCACTACAAGTTAAAATGTATCCATAATTAAATAGAAATTTTGTAGTTCTGAGCAAATAACAGCGTGGCAAAAATTGGTGCTTTTATCAAATCAATGTAAAATAAAAAAATTAATAATTAAGCAACCACCGGCTTTTAGCTCGATATTCTTCTAATAATTAAGCGTATTTAAAAGAACCTATAATTATTGTAAGAATTAATAACTATTTAAGATAAATATTCCTTGTTGAAGTTTAATTTACAATAAAGTTATATGCTCTAAACTATAATAGAATATTGGAACAAAACTTATTAGTTTTTGTAACTGCTTTGAAATACATCTTTTAATTATTTTATAACACAATGAAACTAATACAAAGAGTATTTATTAGACAAATTAACACAATAAATGTATATAAATACCCCAATATATCCCCGACATATATTATATGAAATTTAGAAACTCGTATTTCACTGTAGAACATTTTTGTAATAGAAAAAAGAAGGAGGGATATGTTAATGTTAATGATAAAAGCACACATCATGGCCATATAAACCTATATTATACAAAGAAACGTCTAATTGGCTAAATAATATTTTAAATAATATCAAGTTGTAACTAATTTAAAAATACATATTATCTTTTAATTAATATAAAAGTAGCTTTATTGGTTAATGGCGCTGAGTGTTAATCTTCAAAAAATTGTGAAATTTAATTTGAAATACTTACTTCGTGGTTTTTAATTTTGTGTCAATAAAAATAATAATAAATTTTGAGAGTGCCTTGTAATTTTTTTTAATTACATAAGTCTAGCATTTTTGATAAAAAGTGAACTATTTAAATCAAATAAATTGACTAAAAACTACAACTTTGAATTGGAGTCTAATTATTACGAAACATTAATTTTTCCGAAAAACAATTCGGGAAGTTTTCAATAACGTAAAACGATCATGAAGATGTTAATACAATTTGCGAAATTTCGCCATTGATGTCGTAATGTGGATAGGTTAAGGAAAATTGATGTGTCTACAAAGAAACGTATACGTAGATTAGGCCCTACAGTCATTTATCAAGCTGAACTACATTATCTAGCGTTGAAAATAAATAAACCACGAGGAAATAATGCTTATAAATGCTTTTCGGCTGTCAAGTGATAAAAATCCCCAATGAATAAATCATCAATTGATTTATCAAAATTAGGATATATCTGAAGCAGATAATTTAAGAATGCAGCAAATCGAGTACTTCACCACAAAAAATAGTCAGACAATAAATAAATAACTTGCTTCTACCTAATAATCCCTTTGAAAGCTGATTTTCCGTTCACGTTAAGGATATGAAAATGTATTAATGTACAACACGAAAATGTCCGGGATTTCTGGTTCAAAATAATATGTATTAGCTCATTGAAAGCGTCCAGTGCATGTATAGTGTTGAATCATACTTACTTTCTAGACTGTCATGTAATAACTGATAGAGATGTTTTTATATTTATGCGCTGCCTATACCAAGCCAGTTCCGACAGTTAGTTCCGAGGTAGAGAGTTAGACGTGGTTGGTGGCGGCACATTGCGAATTTTGCATAGTTGAATGCTCACTTTAACATAAATTCCACTTAGCTTATTAGAAGATAATGTACTGTAGGCGTTATTTACCCATTAGTTACCAATTAACATTATGTTAGTCGCCATATTAGTCAGGCAATTTATAAGTATAATTAAAATCAGAGCGAGGAGAACGAAGAAGAGGTATTGACACTATCCTCTATTTTATTTTAATTGTTGCTGCTTTTGGTGACTTATTAAAAACTGTAAAGTTAGTGTCGCTTTCATTATCATGTAAAGATTTATAAGAAACATCGATATAGCGTTTTTAACAATTAGTACTACAATATTCAATACTATATATAGATACATAACAAAACATCGTAAGAAAATTGTAATAAAACTTGATCGTAAATTTACAGAAATATTATATACCGATATTTGGAATGACATTGTTTCCCGTTAAATCAGTATAAAGTCTTGCATGTGAATACATAATAATAGTAAAACAATGATTTTTGTTAACTAAGAAAATAGGCTGCAGACCACAACTAAATCATTAAAAAAAATTGACGTCCCTTAAATCTATATTTTTTACGACAAATAAATTCCAATTAAGGTGTATAATAGTTGCCTACGTACCTAATAAATCTAACACTGTGATACTGTAAAATTTTGTTTCAAGAAAATATTTGCTAACATTTTGTAAGCTTTGATACCAGACTATACCAATATTTTAACCATAAAGATAACGGATATAAGCCCAAACATGTATTGCCTGTGCAAACTATAGATGGGCATAATAGATACCCGAAATTCTTTTAGTGGGATGCGATGATACTATGTTAATACTAACACAAGGTCAACATGGAGAATGAATTTCAATGGTTAGACCTTTAAATGACATACCTGACATTTAAATCTGTATGTTTCAGTAGCCAATACACGCATAATGCACATACATTATCAAATGTTATCAGTTATCACTTGTTCCCATAAATGTACTTCAGTCAATTTTTAAGCTAACATTACACATGCAATTATTGTAAAAAAATCTTCATTTTTATAAACAAACATGTAAAAGAAAATCGAATAATAAAAATCAATAAATAAAATTATTGATTTCACTAAAATAATAATTTCGTGTCTATATTGCTTATATATCGAAAGAGCCCAACATTTGTTAGTATAATTTAATTTGTAAATATTTATTATTGATTTTGTATGATGTAATATTTTTCATACAATTTGTTTTTAATTCTTCAATAAATGAGTTAACATTACATAGCATAGGTTGCCTATAACATGTATAAAGCTGCATATTATTATATAATATACCTTAGAATACTTCATAAAATATAATATTATCTTGACTTTGTATAAAAATGCAGAGAGATCATAGGGCCGGCTGAGCAACAGCTGTTGTCCAAAAAGTAAAGCACAACAACTATGACAATAAATTGAGTATAGTTTGGGGATTAGCTTTACAATTTTCGACAATAATTCGTTGTAATATCACCATTTTATAGTATGTATAACATGAAAATAAACCTATAGTAAATGCATACGTTCTTTTAAAATACAAAAAAATACTTATTAAAATTAGAATATAATATTATTTTTAGGTGATATAATACTATAGCCTAATCTCTTAGCTTGGATAATATACTAATTTAGATTAAAACACATGACAAGGAACATTTTCTCAGTTGCAGTCTTTTGAAAGTGGAAAATGATTAACGTAATGAATAGGTTGTATCTGTGAAAGAGTCAACAATCCCAGATGAACTGAATATTTCTTTATATAAGTAAACTTAAAGGAAATTTAAGCCGCTTATAGTATAATCATATGTAATTCGGTATTCTGAAATACGTTATATGCAGAAATAATAGTTTTGAGAGTGGGCTTAATAATTTTTTTTTAATGTAACTGCTTTAGTCCAAAATAATTTATAAAAATATGGAACTCAGCATCTATAAATGATATTACATTACACATGGGTTTTTTCATAAATATTTTAAGAAACAGATCACATGACTGAATCATGCCGTTCTAGTGAAATTAAAAATATGTCACTTTTAAAAGTTAATCACCTTGCGAAAAAAGAATTCCCCCTAAATAAATAAAGTATTCATAATTAATACAGAGAATTATTTCTTACCGAACTATTACTGCACAGAAGTATTACAATCGATACTGAATGTTTGTTTTATTGATTGCGTTTAAATCGTTTTCGAACAACACTATAAAGAATTCCTGAAAGCCGCTGTATGGCTAACTGTATAAACCCTAACAAACCCTGTTTTAAACTCAAACAAAAGCTCGCCTCTGATAAACTGTTGACTATTTTGCTCTCGAGAATTAATAACATTATTTTAACTTGCGGTAGCTAGAAGAGGTGTTACAGATCATATTTCTAAGTTTAATATGTAATCTGTTACTTTATTATACATATTGTTAAAAACATTTAAAAGTAGGGATATTTTTTTACGAATAATTTTAATGCAATTGCTTACATTATGTAATATGTATTAAACAATTTCAACATTATAATATTATTACTAAAATAAGACAATAGGAAATCTATTTCATAGCTGACAAGTCCACAATGAATTCAATACAAAAATGTGTCATTGATTATAAGTATGATGATAAATTGATGTTTCTAGACGGAATATGTCGGATGGAAAATTCGATAAATTAAATCTCTTTAAATGTTGTTTATATTGATATAATATACTTAAAATATAACTAAGCATCATATATGAAGAAATACTAATGTACATTCCATATCTCATATATTGTTTTAAATGATTTTAAATCGATTATTAAATGGAAAATATTTAAGTAGTAACTTTTTTTTAATGAAATTGCAAAAAAATTACCAAAAAAACTTTCTTGGAGAGATATACAGGTTGTATATAGATGTAAGAAGTATAATGTGGTTCGTCCATTAACCCGTCACATTCCTTGTGATTTTGAATACATTACGTGGTAGTTCTTGTGGTGGATGGCACAAATAATCATTACCATTGATCAATTTAAATGAAATTTAGTAAACGTATCATTATCTTAAAAAAATATAGTATATTTTGTTTAAAATATTCTTTATCATAAATGATTTTAATATGCTGAGAGTGACATCATAAAGGTCAAATTTGGAAAAGGATGTATAAACCTTAAATTTGCGGAAAATAATGTATCAACCTACTCAAACTGGCAATTGAATTTAATTCGAAAATATTTTTCTATTATTGGTTATAATTTTTTAAGACTTTTGATGATGCATCATTGGCCGACATTTAGAAATACAAAAAAGTTATTTTCGCACCAAATTAAATTTTTGTACGGATAATTATGCGCCATTACATACCAGAAAAAGTGATATTTTATTAACCATAATATTATGATCTGGCCATATTATAGGTCCATCAGCACTAGTCCATACCGAGTAAAAATATAGATCTCGTATCTCTGATGAATCGAACTTATTGAAACTTAGCAGAATAATTTATTATATACATCATTTTAGAGCTATACATAAAATTGTATATCTTTTTAATATGGATGAACTTTTTGTTTTCATATGATATGTTTCAAGCAGATAAGTTATTTTATATCATGTAATGCGTTTACATAATATATTGAGCGCTCTTTTAGGATTGCAGCTCTTCGCTTGTGGAATATAGCCTTCATGAACATTGTCGCAATAACTATAAGGATAGCTTTTCTAAGTTCCAGAAACATCTTAAAACTTTTTTATTTTCTATCAAACTCTTTTTTTATCTACTTTGAGTTGCACTCCGCACAGATGATGTGTATGATTATAAGTATATAAGCCCTCTTTTCGTGAATACCTTTCGCAAGATCTCCTGCACTGCCTCTAGCCACATGTCTAAAGGAGTATGTATAGCTTCTGTGGCAACAATCCTGCCATCAGTTCCTTCTTGAAGGCCCCGGTTCTTCCAAGATTGACAGATCAGCTCGATTGATGTGCAGCATTCATCTCGAACAACACACCTCAAAGGCTTCCTATCAGATTGCTTGATAGTCTAGCTTTACTAGCCATACTGAAACACAGTCGGATTCACAGCTAAATTTCCAGATGGTGTCCAAGCTTAGTGACTTCCTTAATCTCTGCATGTATAGTGTAATTTACCGATTTTAATAACCTGTAACTTGAATTTGGTCATTTGTTCCATATTATTATATTCACTTTCCATTTGAATATGCACCCTTACTTTTCGTCTGACATCATCAACATTGTCTTCTTTTGATTGATGGTCATATTATTGGACATTCATAAATGAGAGTAATAAAAACATGAGTAATTAATAAGCCAATGTAAAATATTCAACTAATGCCTACGTATTGTTTACAAAACAAGTGAAGTATGTAGAGGGTTTGCTACTAGTTTACTTTAACTCATATTAATCATATTGCTGTTCAGTTACAATATTGCTTATCCTTTTGTTATCCTAATACTACCATTGTATTTGCTATTATATGTCTATTTTCTACCTGTTATCATGTACCCATGTTTACCGTTATGTTATCTATATTGCCTTCTTATTCTATTTACCTTTCTGTTACTTTCAGGTATTCGTAACATCTTTGATGACGATTGAATAAATATCTTTCTCATAAGATAACATATACTTGTTTAAAGTGGGTTAAGATACAAAAAATCAAAGGTTACATTTAGTAATAATTATTGCAAAATGTTGAACAAACATGTGTTCTTGAAATAAAAAGACATAAGAATTAAATGTTAATGAAAACGGTGTCATATAATATCATTGATGTAGTTTGAAATTTTTCTATTATTTTAATTAAATTTTTTTGACAATACATAGACCTGCTTTCGCGTAAAAACAGTAGGTGAAATAAACTAAATAAGATGTAGAGCGCTTACAAGTTTATATATGAATTGCTAAGGTAACGATTCCGAGCAATATTATAGCAATAAAAAAAGATAATTTGATTAAAAATATTTTTTTAAACACGAATTTTTAAAATTTTAATTACAAAATGTCAAAATTTATAGATGATGTCCTGACGCAATTACTTTATCATTCACGTTAAATGTCAAATTAAATTGACTGATTTTTTTTTGGAACCTACTTTTTCAATAATTATTTATTAAAATTGTAGGCTAAACCATTTTAAAATACGAATTAACAATAATATATATTATAATTTAGTAGCAGAAATAGAATGTTTATCAGCGCATATATTTTAAACGACATTGCACAATGTAAGCGTTCATAATAATTGGTGGATCTGCGCATAATTATTCAAATTTCGCTATTCCACATAATTTTATTTACGGGTAATCATAATTAGAGCTAAACGAAACAACAATATTATTCATAATTCCAACCGAAATTGTTAAAAATGTAAAGAAAAGAAATTGACTTTTCAGGGGTCAATTTTTTTATTTATTTTTATTTTACGTATTATAATTTTTTTGCATTATATAACTCCGAAATTCTTTAATAAAATTTATTCTTTCCTAAACCTAATTTTTAATTGACAAATTTTTTTTGGATATATCATAATAATCTAATACAATATAATATGGAGATTAGATTTTTTTTGAGAATGTATTTATATTTACTGCGGTAACAGACTGTAAAGAAAAATATGACACCCCCGTGAAGATGTGAACACCTATGAACTATTAGACTTACTAATTACATACCAGATGGTACTACTAGTACAGATAACCTAATTACATTATGAACTTTAAAAATTTAGAAACATAATAGAAATGTGTTAACTATTTACAAAATACCATCTATGAATTGACTATTCTTAATGTTAATGTCTGCAGTCTAGACACTGAATTGATAACACAAAAACAAAAATTCGTATTATTATCAAGAGTATAATGAGATCTATTTCCACCACTCTCTCCCCTTCCCTTCCCCATCCTTACAACCTATAAAGTCTCACTTTTCTGTTGTCCAACGGCGGCTTGACTGAGCACGGCCAGGGCATAGTTAGCCGGCAGAGAAGCCTTACAGAGAGCCGTCACGAAGGCGTCGCGTGGCGTGTTCATCCCCAGACCGCCGCACAAGCTCACCATTGCCTGTTCCGCGCGGAGAATTGATTCCGTGGCAGACTCATCCGTACTGAATTTGTAAATTTAACATATATATATATATATTACAATAGAAGTCAAAATTATGATGCAAGTTTACTCAACTATATTGTCTTAGAATCTCAGAAAAAAACAGGATTAAAATATGCTTTTGAGATAATTATGGCGAATTCAGTGCCCACTAACAACCGTAAATCAGTCATATATTATTAATAGCGGAACTGATCTAATTTGAATAGAAGAATCGCGAACCACAAATGACGACTGCCCTGAATCAGTCTTGTCGATTTGTGATTAACAATATTTGAAAAGTTCACCTAGAATTCAAGTCAGAACATTTCTAAAATTTCTAAAATTTTACTACATTGGTGATTTTACAATTTATCAATCTTAATCAAATTTATATATATCACTGACATTTATATATAAAAGTATATATATACTTATATATATATATATAAATATCCATGTATAACGATATAATACACAATACAGGCGATGCAGAGAATTATATAATTTATCATTCGCTGAGATGAACAAAAGTTAGTAAAAAAAGTAACACTGAGTCAGCAAAGTCGGGAGGTAAAGAAGAACAAGAATCGCTATAATTATATGTTTTGATAGAAATCAAAATGCATGAAAAAGAAACAGCTATGTAGCTAACCAAATGACTAGACATCGAATAACCTATACAGCGGATGAAAAAATATGATGACAGATTAAGGATTAAATTAATATTATATATATATATTACGCAATGTATTTGAAACACTTAACAGTGTGATCACAATTTATACTATATTATTACTCCACAAAGAGGTGTTACTGTGCTTGTGATCCCAATTTAGAAAATTCACTAAAGTTGGTTCCTTAAACATGGTCCTATAATTATGTTCACTATTATCATCAGGCAAGACTAGATGTACCACTAATCAACCGTGTTGTCTAGGTACGAACTATTGGCCATTAGAAATGTGGATATGACCAAGCCACTACCTTCATCTAAATCTGAGCACGGACATATCAAACTATGCCTGGAGAAAAAATAATGGAAAATGACATAGTATGTCTGCTCCAAAATCTAGCTGCGATAGGTGTGGTTACAAGATTGAAACCTCTTCTAACTCCTAGAAGTGCAACTGTAAAGGCTATGGTTTGCTATGCACAATGTTGAGTGCATTTTTCTACGTAGGCGCAAGATCCAAATAATCCTTAACACCTAATAGTGCGTATACTTCAATACTCGGAACTTTTACATACTATAGAACAAAGGCTGTATTTTCTGAAAGTGGATAATGTGACAATAAAATTTATTTTATTTTAATAGGAGTGTTTGCCTAAATATGTATATAACATATAAATCCTAAATATCAATATATTATATGTAACGCTATAAAAGGGTTAATATTCATTAATTTGGAATTAAACATATTGTACTTTGTGAATAAACAAAATAAACAAAAACTTTGTGAATAAGCATTGGAGAAACCTAATTTGATGCAATTATTTGAGTATTTTGCATATAAACTCATAAATTCCAAATGTTATAAAATTTTCGCGCTTTTGGGATAATAGTTGAAAAAATTATCTGAAAAGTTTAAGGGATATCACAGGTCACCCTCGTATATTTTCTCTTGAAGAGATAATCCGAAGCTACAAGAATCAGCAAAGAAAAATGGTACCCGTCAAAACCAGGTTCAACACCATGACACCCGAAGTATGAATTCGGGAACGTATTTAAACAGTTTCATTAGATAAAAACAGAAGAAAAAAACTTAAGATGATAATTTTTATCAGTCAAAAACCAATGTCAACCGTGGGTATAATATTTTGTATAAATGTACCATTGATGTTGATTTAAATTTTTTCACATACACAACATCCATTTCTTACTAGAATCAATAAATAAATCGATAGTATACCGTGCAATAATTGTTACATATACCTCAAAATGTATACAAAAAAGAAAAATTTTAGGGTATAATAATCATACTATTATATTTAAGTATAAGTCTACATACAAAATATTATATTTTCCCTGAAAATTAGAAAACATAAAAATTAATCAACAATAGTTATTTTTAATTTTTCGTAAAATTGAATTAACCCAATTTTTTGTTTAATATAATACATGCTTCGTAATTTTTCAGGAATAATAATGTATTGAATAATATGTTGATAGCGCAGGCTTGGATAAAAATATCTAGCGACAGCTATTATTTAAATGTGTAAAAATGTGCATCAAGCATAGAGCAAGCGTAGAGCTTATAACAGGGGTTATACTTATAATATAATTCAACATTTTATATAGGAAAATAATATAATTTTAAAATATAATTCAACCATTTAACATTTTTCTAAGGAGAATCAACTAACCAAAAATTCGAATATTTACAGTACAGCATAAGACAACATATCATTATTTATATTTTTGATAAATTATTGAGATCAGGTTTGTTGCATAATTTATATCAAATGAATAATAACTGTGATAATTGTTAAAAAATTAGTTATCAAAAATAAATATAGTTTAACATTTTCAATTCGCTTAACATATGTTCCATTGAAATCTTTTAGAATCCCTAAAACTACTTAATTTAATTGTAATGTAAGCAAATAGACTGCAAGTGTATTCATATTAAACATCATTTAGTAATGCAGATCATGTTTAAATATGTGCAAGGTACAAACCTGATATTAGTAATTGAACAACTGCAAAAATAGATCATTATTAACAAATTTTATGTGTAATTAAAACAATAAAAAGTAGTCAGAAAAATACAACATTAAGGCTACAATGAGTAATAAGATAATAACACTATTAATGTAAACATTGCGACAACAGTTTAAAATTAAAACAAGTTAAAGTTGTCTAAATATAATACATTAATAATATAATATAATATAATATAATATAATAATAATCATAATATGACATAATTTTGATATAAAAATAATATTTATAATATTATGTATTTAAGACTATCTTACACAGATAACTGACACAGATAAATTATATTAATGAGAGTTGATGTTTTGGTTTAATGACAGTGAAGCACATAATATGATTACATTGATGAATATGCCGGGCTTATATAACATTTACAACATAATATGACAAAAACAACAGTTATAAAGTGGATTTATTAAAAATATATAATAAATACAATAATACAAATGTTGAACTCGAATAAAAAGAACACAATAGTGTGGGGCAACTGTTTTAGCAAAGTCAATGGTTGGAGATTTCAGCATTGTAGATCTTTCATGCTGCTATAATGAAAGATTTGTTTGATCAGGACGTTCTAAAGTTTCAAAGCTGTATCTTTCAGAACAAAATTCCATACACCAAACTGTTATAAAACGTATAACGTTTTATTCCACTAACTTAATAATTTGTCGATATCTCGTCTGATAAGTTAAACAAAATATTTTAAACGTCACTAATCCTTGAGACAAGCTATCCAACATAATATTCAAATTGAACGCCGACTTCTTCAGCATTAATATGACATCTGGACTATGTCGCAGACATTATGTATGCACACCGTATTCACCTAGCTACAGTGTCTTCATTAAGTATCCATTATGTATTGTCTACGTATCTAACATATCCAATTAGTAATAACATAATGGCAGAATTATAAAACCATTATATATAAATTTTAAATAATTACAGTTCCCCTTATTTTTGTTTCGCAACTAATTAGTTAAGTGATTCCCTTTAAAAGTTTGGCACATTATTTCACTGTAAACAAAAGTTAAGTCTATAAATAAATATTAAACAGAATTAAAATTTAATATGTTTACAAGAGATCAACAATTGAAATGAAAATGTTTTAGAAAATTAAATATACTTTAAATAGCGACACGCACGGCATATAAATGAAGAATTAATATACCAAAACAAATCCTATACTCAATGTTTCATCAATCCAACTTATTAATTAATATAAATATCTTTCTGATTGTTTTGTAATCATTTTATCTTTTTAATAGATAAGATTACCAATTTAAAGATATATCAGAAGATGCAGATCATGTTTATTTTTTAACAAAATCATCTAAAAATATATATAATTATAAACAAATTCTTTCTACTGATAATTTTGTTATCAATGTAGGTTACTGTTATAAGTTATTTGTAAAACAGATTTAGTGACAATAAATTTATAATTTTTCCCAACTTTTTTGTTTTGTCAATGTGATATTATATTTAATATAAATATAGCTTTACAAACGTTATTAAACAATCCAGTTGTTAGTATAAAACAATCTCGTTTATAATATACAGTCGAATAATGTTATATAATATCTAGGATAGTTAGAAAAGTGTCTTAAACGCAGTAGGCTACTGAATAAACTCATAATTTCTTCTAAAGAGGGCATTATAGTCTTTTATGAGATGCACCCTTTTTGATATTTACCAAACACAACTTTCCAATACTGTGAAGTCACATATTGGATGCATGGAAATAGCTATTATCATGGTAGTCATAATGTTGGTATTGAGTTATCAGAATTTACAAACCTGAGAGATTTACAATACATTTATTTTCAAACCTTAGAATGTGTTGTGTGTATATAAAAGTTAGGCAAGTACAAAATTAATTTAAGTAAAAATAATGTTTCCAGAAGTAATGGGCATCTGGAAGATGAGCCATAATAGCATAAGGCAATATAATATGTACACATGCACACTGCATTCTATTCAAACTCTTTATTAAATAATTATATCTAGTCTACGTTCCAATATTTTGCTATTAAAAATATTATGTCTACATACTGCCGGTAATATATTAGACTTCTTTCCAACTAATAGCATCGTCATAATTCTTTTCAATTTTTCCACTTTTTATCAAATCTTCTGAAGTAACATGTTTAAGAAAAAACGCAATACAAACTCTGAATTGACATGGATAATAAATTCTAGATATTTGAATCAATTTTATACCCTTTGAGAATAACCTCCAAATGAAAAAATCAGTAACAACACACCCTATACTTGTTGGTTTGCAGAAAATTCAATTAACACGAATACAATATGTAATTAGAGTATAAAAGGGATAGCCTACTGCAAAAAAAATTGTATTAATGTTGTAAATTGAGTTTTTATGTCTTAATGTTCTATCATTTTGTTCAGGGCATTTAAAATGTGTGTTATATTCTAAAAAATTAACATGTGTCTACATTGTGGTAAATGTTCATTGCATGTTCATATTGTGTCATTAAGAGGTGATATTACGCCAAACGTACCAATTGAATAAGTTTACATCATTCATAACAGATATCCCAAATTAAACATTTAATTGAATTACATTCATGAAAAATAATATTCTTCTATAATATTGTTCAACTACAATAATTACTGAATAAAATGATGACTGTGAATTAATTACGTCTTTTTATGCTCACAGCGAC
This sequence comes from Coelogynopora nodosa, assembly GCA_034780555.1. Lineage (NCBI taxonomy): Eukaryota > Metazoa > Platyhelminthes > Proseriata > Coelogynoporidae > Coelogynopora > Coelogynopora nodosa. The sequence goes on from JAUZND010005043.1 coordinate 16,334, forward strand.
GTAACAAAAAAATTGACCGAATAGAACATAAATCAATTAATTTTTTTATAACTGGACGGGACAAACAGATGCATATTGATTTTTAATTAAACTTTGACAAGCACGATATAAGAATAATTCCAATATTCAAAAATAACGACAGCTAATAAAAAAACTGTTAAAATGCGTTGTGTTATTTTTTTAGTAACGCAACAGCTACAAATTTCGTATTCTGTTTCGCGATTATTGACAATAAAAAAAAAGTACTCTATTTGTTGTATATTGCATCTGGATGGTCAGAGAATTCAAGTGTAGGCTTTGGCTTTTTCACACGGGATAACTAATTAAAATTAAATAAATCCAGAAATGTGAGACCCCATTATATAGTTACAATGTTCAGCAATGTTTGGTGTAAAACATTAAGTGGTATAGCTAACTGTCGGAAATTTCCAGGAGGAAACAAATGAAGAATGTGTATCAATCAAAAAGTCAAATTAAAAATTCATTAAAAAAATAACATAAAAATATCAACATAACTTAGTTGTTAATCGGTTTCAGTTATACATTATTTAAAGATAAAGGTTGCGCTTATAAAGTTTACTATTTAAGCTTGTTGACTGTCCTCCCGTCACCAGAAGACATCAGGCCTGAGTGACTGGATGTTGGATATCGGGAGATTAGGTCTGGGTCGGAGTATTGCACAACAAAACAACGACAGAAAATAAATAGACTGTTAGTTCAATATGGTTTATCAGGGTATATCTATATCAACATTTTAGAAAGTATAATAATATAGTTAAACTATTCATCGTCAATCAATAGTTACATAGAATTTATGGTAAAAACTAATAATGCAATAATATGCAATATATAAGACTTTAATCATTATTTTAAACTATTTTTAAAAGTTTCACAAAACACTCCACAACAATTTTACGACTTCTGGTTTTGCATGGACTCGCTAGGACGCTTGTCAATTTCGCATGCCCTTCAAGGGAAACAGCCTCTTTTGCATATATGAATATTTCACAGGATAATTTTCCTGTTTGCAGGTCTTTGCCAGAATCATGTTGACTATACTCAAAACCAAATATTACCCCAAGACAAATCAGGAAAAAATATTTCTTCAACAATTCCTGACATTTTGCAAAAGTTTTCCATAATAATTTCATTACTTTTTCCGCGATTTTAAATACAAAAGTGTTCATTGACAACTTACCATGATGGCCAAATGACAGTAAATCTCAACAAGCAATTGTTTAATAACACCGCTCGTATCCCCCCCCCCCCTCCAACACACCGCTCATATCTCCCACGTCCAACCAACACGTCCAGCACCTCACCTGGTGTCCAGCAGGAGCGAGAGCGCAGCCAGCACTCCGCACCAAGCCGCGGTGACCAGCTCCTCGTGGCAGGCCGCAGCTGAGGCCCCGGAGCCGACGACAGAGAACTCGGGCAGTCCCGCCTCCACAATGAGCTGCAGGGAGCGGACCACTTCGATCAGACAGTGGAAGCCGAGTGAGAGGCAGTAGCCGTCCGAGGGCGCCGGGGGGTCGTTCTTCTCCAGCATGTCGTAGCTGAGAATTGGGGGGTGGGGGTGTGATGGCGGACTTAATAGGAGAGCATCTTCGTTCTCATAGCAACATAATAATTAAGATAATACAGGGTGTCCATCAGAGTTCAATAAACTTCGGGATAATTCAAGGATTCATTAGAAAGGTTCACTAGAAAACATTTAGTCAACAAAAAATGTTAATGAAATTTTTTTCTTAGGTTTATTTTGCATGTTAGAAAATATATAATTGCAAAAATTAGAAAGTTATGACATCTTTGCATTCATACTCAAACGTAAAGGGATTAATTGAAAGGGACTTCACAAAATGTTTTAACTGTCATTTAGATAGATAAGTAATTGACGACAGATTCACATCTTGTCGTATCACTACAAAATACAAATAAATATGTTGAACACACTCAATCAAACGACCAAACTATATCATTGAAAACATAGATACATAATTTTTTTAAATATGGGTTTTTATGGCCATTTTTGAGACTTTTTAATAAAATACAAAGAAATTTAAGTATGTTATCGAGGGAAATAAAAAGTTTCGTGGTTAACATTATAAAAGAAAAATAAGGTCGATAATTTAAGCTTTAATTATATACATATCGAATAAATTACTTGATCACTATAAAATAATTACAAGCATTATTTATAAAACACTAAAAATATTTTAAATTCACAAATTTTCAAAACAATTGATATAATATAATGATTTCGTTTGAATTTAAAATATTTTTACACATTTAAAATATAAGTATATACGTTTATAATACTTTTATTTATTTTATAACGGTCAAGGAATTTATTCGAAATATATATACAATGTATATATAATTGAAATTATAATAATCGGATTTACTTTTCGTTTTTAATATTTATAATACAATGACAATATTTGTTTACAAGTATATTTTATAGAATCCTTGGATGGTCAGGTCTGTAAATACTCTAACTTAATTCTACTACAAAATGACACTCTGAATCATAATGTACTTTAATAATATAATAAAAAAGACCAAAAATCCACCATAAAGTATTATAATTGATATGTTCATATTTAGATATAATATAATTATTATTTTACATAATCTAGATAATAAAAAACATAAATTAATTAAATTGAGAAAACCCTGAAATTAAAGATTCTTAGTGCTTCCGGATTTGGCTAGACACTCATTAATAATATGTAAGCAAATAAATATATACTTTAACATCAAAATACAACATGATTGAATTGAGAGGAGAGATTGATACAGGAAATAATATTATCTTTTATACAGGAAATCATTTTTGCAACAACAACAAAATTAAGGTAACCATTTCCGCCTTACCAAACTTCCTAATTTAATCGCGCCATTGAATGTTTCAAAGTTGAGTGAATGAAAGCATTATGTATGTTGCATAACATAATTTTATTATAATTAACACTATTATTGACATTCACTGTTGAATTAATAAGAATAAAAAATATATATTCAATTATTATATTAATTCATTACATTTTCGGGTATTGTTTGATATCATTTATCGTATTTAGACGATAACTATGAGATAGTTGTCCTATTTTATGAACAAGTTTACGGACGGTGTAGGTATTCTTATTTAAATTATATAACATGAGTTACTAACCTACATTTATGATTCCAACTCATGAATATACTACATGGTAACAATTGGGACTACTAAACACTTTTGTATGATCTGCTGAATAAACAGAGTAGGATTATTGAAAATATTTATTAGGTAACTTCATTGAGTTTCACCAATATTTCTAACATGAAAATGGTCTCTGGATGAGATCGAAACATAATTTCTGTAGTTTTCTCATTCGTTTACTCTATTGAATTGTATCTAGTATGCTTCCAATGATTTAATTATAGTAAACGATGCTTCTTTTCTCTTTGTTTCTTTGATGTAACCCAAGATGCTTGCTTCGTGGGCATTAGAAACACATTAAGATTATTATTAATAAAAAAACAAATCAACAATCATATTCTTGTTCTGAAATAAATATGTTTTGTACCTTAAATGCATTATGTGGCAAACGTAGAATGTGCGAAAATTGATTAATTGTTAACCGCTGTTGTCTTTATATATATATATTTTAAGGTTATGTTTCTACAAAATAAATAGAACGTGTATATAAGAATATATCGATATTACAGATACACTTATTTTTAATTCAAAATAAAACAAAAAAGTTTTTTAAATGTTCATAACACTTAAAAACAAAACTATTCCACCTAGAACAACGTCAATTTTTCTCAAAACAATACACGACAAAGCAAAACTTCGAGTCTAAAGTTGATTGATTCATCGAATCCAATGACAGCTGGGAAGTCATAGGAATGTCAGTATATATATATATATAAATAAATAAAAGATAACATATTGTTTACTGACGACAACCAAAGTTTTGATGAAAGTGGCAGGAAATCGTTCAATTTTTGTTAACGACAAATTAAAATGGATTTAACAGTTCGCAATCGCTGCGCTGTTTCCTGAACCAGAAAGAAAATAAAAAACAATATTGAACTTTTACATACATTACACGACAGACATTATAATTGTAGACATTCTGTATTTAACTCTTCAATTAGTATTTTTTGAAATATGAACCAAAGTGTACCAAAATCGTGTTTGTTCGTTTGTAACCATAAAATATAGTGTGATTGTAGTCTCTTCTGTTCAATAAATTACTTTATAAATAGTAAAGTATATATAACAAATATAAACATGTTGATAGTGAACTAGATCTGATATATCTAGATAACTAGATCGATAATGTTTTAATAAAAACTTATAATAAAAAGCTAATTATTTATCATTCCGCCACATAGTTTCTTAAAGATATAAAATATCTCAGAACATTGCATAACCGTAAATACGTAAATACTGAAAATCTCTAATTTAATAGTTTTATCAATTATATTTTATTTTTGCTTATTATCTGGTTTATATAATAATAATACTAATAATGACATATCGATTATAATAGTACATGGTTGATTCTTTGTGCTTTTGATTATATTATGCATTATGATTCGATGTGTCATTTTATAGTAAAGTTAAGTTGGGCCATCCAAATAAGCTTTAAAACCTTCCTTCTATTTTATAAAACAATCTTTTCTTAGATTAAAAAAATCTCTGACATTGAAGAAAAATACTTGACACTTGATACTTGAAAATGCTCACTTAAATCTTTTAATGTTTGATTTATAGCGCTGTAGTAAATAAAGTGGTTAAAAAGAAAAAAGTTAAAGTGGTTAAAAAGCGATAACTTACTTGCGTACGCAGCTTCCTATACAGCCAGAGCATTAGTTATAAAATTTCTACATAACCTCGTTACTTATTAATAACGGAACCCTCACAAAACATGCTCAAAAAAAGGAAGAAGCTATTAAAAAATCAACAAACAAAAGCACACATTATAATGAAAACTGAATACGTAAAAAAATAGTAACACACCGCCGAAAAATGTGTGACAAAGATTATCACACGGATTGTTAACCCTTTCAAATATCATTCAAAACATTACACATTAAAATATAGAGTTTAGTTAAGGTTCGTAGTCAGGAGGATGTAACGACAACAAATTCCAATACTTTCAAAATAATTTTCTTGACACTAATAAATAATCACACATTAAATAAATCGGTAGTTGAATTTAATAATACTTTTCCAGCTTTTGCCGATTCCAACGAGCCATGTTTAGAGCGTGAGTAAGCCTCCCCCTTCCCCCCCCCCCCAATGACGCAACAAGTTACCGCATGAGAATAATATGAATTGTCCACTTACAAGAGGGTCTTGGTGTTGGTGTGGAGCGGAATCCAGTTCCCGCGGTAGGCGAACCCGGACTGGGGCGACACACCGGCCCCCACCGGCAGCCCGGCCACCATCGCGGGTGGCACTCCCACCGCGTCCTTGGCAACTGTAGTCACGGGGGAGGGAGAGAGTGTCTGTGATTGAGTTAGGGTCAACGGTGCTGCATCTTTTTTCAGGTGAAAATCCGGGAGTTTATTAAGGCGGTTGGATAAATTCTAAAAGATTACTAGAAATGATTGACAAAATAAAGCAAAAAATATGTATTACTTAATAAATGGTGTACTTGTAGTAATGTTGATAAAGTACGTTTCCTAGGAAACAGTAGTAGTAAAACTATGTAATATATTTTTTTGTTTTTAATTGTTTTTATAAACATTTTCAAGGGAAACAAGTTGCTTGAAAACTCAACCGTAAAATCCGTGAGGTGACAAAGAAATAAAAGCATAATGGAACTCGTGTGGAGAAAAGGAGGGGAGAGTAGGAGAAATTCCTACTGCACGAACTTTGACGAATAATAAGACACTCACTAAAGATGCAAATTTATCCCTAATTTTATTATCAATTAAACAATTAAAATGAAGAAAGGAAGACAATCTATGCATACATTACGTCATACAAGTACAGAAAATTGAAAATGAAAGCCCACTTTGGTAGAAGAAGTTAACCACAAAATACAATTAGAAACAGGAAGTTAATAACCTTCTTCTAAATTATATATGCTAAACATATTTTAAATATCGATATAAAATAAGTTTCTATCACCTCGCAAGCGCACCTTTAAATTGATACACTACTAAACAATAACACAAATATGGATAAAAACTGATCAACTAGTCTGTAACAAACATGCCCCTTTACTATAACATACTAGAATAAGAAAATAATAACAGCATAATATCCATTTCAAATGAAATTAATTGCTGTTCTAAGCCTATTCACAGATTTCAATTGGATCAGACCAGGTTATTGACCCGTGAACAGAAAATATTGAAGCGTAAGCGTTTAATAAAATTAATTAATAACTGTGCACTAGGTATATAATATATAAGATAACAATGAGGACCGACCACTTTTTTAGAATGAAAAAGTAACTTTACTAGTAAAAGAAAAGTTTGACTCACAAAGATACAACTTGAATTCATAAATAGGTTTTCCTAACTTTGAAACTGTTGAACCGATTTTCCGTTTCACAGTTAGCCAAAGAGGTTTAGCACAATATAATAGTATGTACCAAGATTGGATAAACAAAACAAGATTTTAAATCACTTCAAATATTAACAAATATCATAAAATGTCAACGAGTAACCAATATACAATAGTATTTAATAAAATACGAGTATTGTCTCTAAAACACCGAAAATAAACATTTAACTACAATGGAACTAAAATTAAAGTACAATGCAATTAATTTTAGAGTAATTCAATCAATTTAATTACAAATGGATTTACCTAGATCTAGGTCTACAAACTTCTGATTAAAAAATAAATTTTTAGGTTTTATGTTATAAAGTACGAATTTTTCGCGCAACTTTTAGAACTCGTTTCAATTTATAATAGGATCATTGATTGGTACCAATTGAACCCACCAGACATAATTATCATCCAACTTCTCACCAACTGTTGTATAATCAGTTATTTAAAAAATGGATTTTTATACCATCTGTATAAATGTAAAAATCTGTTTAAATGTTCAATAAAATATATTATTTATACAGATTGGTATAACAATATAACTTTTTCAAAAAAATATTGAACGAAATAAATCAATTAATTCAAAATCAGATTTCAAATTTGTAACAAGTTACAAATGGCACAGATGCCAGTATTTTTCTGAGTCATTACATAAATATGTTGTATATATATATATTTTTAAATATAAATAATTTCTATATTCCGGCATCGATATTATGACAAACAACTAGTTCCACACGGTATTATATTTGTACAAGTTTGTCCATTCAATTTAAAAATAAAATCTGATTTCCGACTTATGACCTATATTTTATAAAATAATGTTAGATTCAGGCCAACTTAGCAACTTGTTACCATGTAGCCGTAGCATTAACATTTATTAATCACTATCATCTTCTTTTATAGGTATATTATAGAGAAAGAAACCGAGTCATAGGGGTGGAAGGCATCGGTTTGCGAGCCTGTGCCATTGAAACCGCTGTTCTTGTATGCAGACGATGTAGGCATTTAGGTCACCAAAATTATCGTCTATTTTTTATTTAATAATTCTAAATTCGTGAAACTTTACATTTTAAAACACAGATGCATTACTAGTTAGAAAAAATGAAACATAACGAACCCCTAATACACATTTAATCTTAAATACACATAATACTGATCGTATTAATTGTTTAACTTATATTTATCTTGTTTGTTATCTTGCTAAGACAGTGAAGTTTTCCTTCATGTATTGAAAGCCTGAACATAATATATTCGTTCAACTTTTCGCAAACAGTCTTAAGGCCATTTTTGGAAAATTGAGATTTTTACTCCGAACCGTATAATTAAATTTTAAAATATATTATTTTAAACTCATAAAGTGTAGAATTTGCAGTCATATAATTAGACTACAAATACAACACTATGATTTTTAAAATAATATATTTAATTGAAAATGTATTCAGATTGGTGTAAAAATTTCAATTTAAAAAAATATAGTTATATTTATACGCCAGTATTGGTGAAAATTAAGTTAAGGGACATTTTCTAACATAAGCGAGTTTTCACACAATTTAAATTAATTTGTCGAACAACTTTTCTTTTGCATTCCTCACGCACAGTGACCATTACTTTGTCTTTATTTATCATAAGTATCTAGTCATATTTTTTTGTGGTATTCTTCAGTAGCTTATCATTTTTAATGTAAATGCTTAAGTTAAAATGAAGTCGTATACGTTTACCAAATCGTAACAATTAAACAGTAAACACAGAAAGTGAAAAATAATATTTGGCTGAGGGACATACTTTTTTTTGTAAAAATGTTTCATTAAGTATCAATTATTAAGCTGTACAGTTATATTATAAATATTATTTTGAAATAATAACACGTACATTCTGACCTATAGTTGTCGTTATTGGGTATAAACATGTTCAATGTACCGTACGGCTGCTGCTATGTGCCACTTTACATCTGGGTGTATATATCGGTAAAACTTTGGTAAGGTGATCGAATAGTTTTTCAGACCAAATAAGGTATAATACTTTATTCTACAAAACAGTATAACTATATTCAATTGAAGCAGGTAACTTGATTATATTTAAATATTTAAAATGATAATTAAAGCATATTATGTTAATATAATTTCATTTGAACAATTGACAGGCAACTGTCAGTATAACCACTGAGACTTTATCAATGACGGCAGGCAGCAGAAGGTTCAGTGGACCTCTTTATCAATTACGTCAGGCAGCAGAAGGTTCACTGAACCTCTTTATCAATTACGTCAGGCAGCAGAAGGTTCAGTGGACCTCTTTATCAATTACGTCAGGCAGCAGAAGGTTCACTGGACTTCTTTATCAATTACGTCAGGCAGCAGAAGGTTCACTGAACCTCTTTATCAATTACGTCAGGCAGCAGAAGGTTCACTGGACCTCTTTATCAATTACATCAGGCAGCAGAAGGTTCACTGAACCTCTTCATCAATTACGTCAGGCAGCAGAAGGTTCACTGGACCTCTTTATCAATTACGTCAGGCAGCAGAAGGTTCACTGGACCTTTATTGAAATGAACAAAGATTCTCGCAGACGATGCCAGGAATCAAATAACATTTACTTTTGAGTGAGGAAGCAATGTTTTTTCCATCATAGATGAATTAATTTTTCAATTGCACTATTTTCTACTGTTAGCGATTTCTTATTACTTCTCTTAAAAATAACCCAGAGCATTTCTATAGTACTGTTTGTCGTTAAATAAAAGCCCAATAATAGTACAAACCAAATTGATATACAGGTTCATCATGATACATAATACAGACGCACTAATTCCAAAACCATAACAGGTGAATAGTCCATAATTTAGAGCAGAATTCTCACATAGAACTTGTTATAAAAAAATACAGAAATTATGCGACCATGGTTTCGATTTCATTCATAATAAAAAATACCTTTTTCAAGCAAAGTTACATTAATATTATACGTAGTTGATAAAAATCATAAAATGTAAAAAATTTAATATTTGAAATTTGATTTGAAATATTGACGTGAATAGAAAAAATCTATAATACAAAAAGTAATATCAGATTTCTTATTGTACGTAAATGAGTATATAAGAACTTGTTGAAATGGCGTTAAATTTGCATTTAATAACATTATAATCGTTAAATAACACTAAATTAATTAAATTATTCTGAAAAAAAAACAGTCTACAATTACTTAAAAATATTCATAAAATAATTAATAAAGCATTAACATTCATTAATCTTAAAATTACTTTGTAAAAAAACTCTGCTCCTCAATTAAATAACTAGTTATCAGGAAGTTTTACTGAACCCGCCTCGTGCCTAAGCCAGGCAGGAGTGCATTATATAGTTGAGACTAAGAGTGTACTATTATACTAAAGACACCATACCAGACTGACTGGAGTGAGAGGACGATTGACCAACGAAGCTGGACTGGATGAATGAGCTCAATGCATTGACCACGTCACGGAAGATCTTTGTCGAGTGCTCCTTCATGTCGTAACTTTCGCAGATATGTCTACAAGAAGCAGAGAATACTTGAAAAATTAATTGATATCGTTAACTAGAATATAAATGCATAATAATAACTAGATATGAGTCATAATTAAACTTTTTAAATGATGTATGTGTATATTAATTACGTATGATGTAATGTATCAATTTATATAAATATAATCTATTATTAATATTTTTAATGGATAATCTGTTAAAATAGTATGAGTATGGTTCATTTTTTTCATTATTTCAATCCTTATTTTTCTAAAATATTATATAAAAATTGCCTAATTGGCGAAGAATGCAAACCGATTGAAATTTAATCTTTATCGAACCTTAACCCTTCACAGTCCTTTGCGATTTTCTATATGCGATAGTCTCTTGGACAATAAAAATCAAACAACCCATTGCCCAATTTAGCTGATATTTGGCACACGAGCGGGCGGTCTTCAAATAAAAAATATGATGAAATTGTTTAAAAATTTAATTTTCATCATCGATTATTTGTTGTTTGTAACTCAAACAAGCGACTTTAATTATAATCTTTTTCTGTTATTAATCTTATGATGACGACATACGACGTTGTTGCTATTTCATCTGTTTTGCCCCAGGTGATGATGGTGGTGTCATCAGCGAATATTATTACTGCAACACCTAGTTGATTGTTAGATATAGTTTCGGTGGAGTCGAGTCTGTATAGGTAATAGAGAAGAGGCCCAATACACTCCCTTGTGGCACTCCGTATGATACGTGGCTGGGTTTACTTATTTTTCCTTCTACCTTGGTTTGTTGTCGGCGAGACGAAAAGTATTATGAAAAGAGTTGTAGGGCGCTGTTTCTTAACCCGACTCGATAGTGCAGTTTGAGTAACAATCTGGTGAAGCTTACCTACATAGTTCAAGATGATTCAACACTAAAAATATATTTTCAATGTGTCACGTAATTTTTTGAGATGATGCGTTTCTGATAAATCAATCACTCTAAAATTTCGCGTAATATTTATATAGAATATTTTACAACATTATGACAACAATCAACATTTCACATGAATCTGACAAAGAGATAAGAATAATAATTCCAAATTTTCAACGTACTGCTCCAAATAACATAGAGTGCCACCATTTTTTTTTATTTATCAATTTTGTGTCTATTACGTACATATTTTACAGATATCAATTAATGATTTCCTTTAAATTATGCTAAAGGTTTTGGAGATGAGAAGAATCTTTTCTGATTATACCGGTGAACATGCATTAAGTTTATTGGCCCATATAGCAAAGATGATAAATCACAAAATAAAAAGATGTAGCATGTAGTGCGAGTGTGCATTAATCGAAGTTATGATGTTTTGTATAAATGATGTTACAATGTCGTATACATAAAATACGTCTTTCGATTTCTAGTAAAATAAAAATTATATTTCTATTTATAAAAAATATATACAAAAAATGATTAAATATTTACTAAATGAGAAATTACAAGTACAATATTTAAAATGCATTAAAAACATCAATTAAATAAAATTTGATTAATTAACGTGACGTCATAATTCAATTGATATAATTGTTATCGTTGATTGAGTTTATTGCAATGATATAGAATAATTGATGTTAATGTTTAGGAAATTAAAAATTAATCTGTTCTCTAGCATGTCATTTTAAGTCTTCGTTTTTCACGCTATTTAATCCTCAAGAATTAGGTATTACTCTTATAATGCAGAAAACAGCGATTCCAAATGAAATAGTGAATGTGTAATATAAAACAAAAGAAAACGATAATTCACTGCATTTCGATTGGTAAAAATGTAATGAACACAAAAGCGCATAATTATTCAACAGCTATGGCCGCTACTTGTCAAATCGTGGATGAGTTCTAACACTAAACATTGAGGTTTTTCCAGTATAAAATTATAAGTATATAAAGTTGAAATAAGTTACATAGATACACTTTAGTTTTTTTATTATCTGAAGAAAAATGAATAGGTTTTTATCAATTAATATCTATAAAATATATATATAGTCTAGAATATCGACAAAGGAGAGAACGACCCATATATAAATATATTTTAAATCAATAACTATTGTTATACAAAAACAATTCTTTTACATTTGAATTATATTTTTATGATGATTTATTAATATTGATTTTAAATTAAAATTTAATTTAAAAGTGCATATCGTATTTCAGATATCGATTAAGTATCACGTACAAATGTTACTACTCTAACACATTTTTAAATATTACAATTTCAAATCAATCTACTTCATAAACTAGAACAAAAAAATTATAACCAACGTATCGAAAGCGAATGGTTCTTATATCGTCTGAAGCAACACATATTATAATACGCATCTATCGTGTGTAATTTTAGAAATATTGTAGAATATATGTCGCAGTAAATCTGTATCGTAATATTAACAACAGAACCATGGATATTTAAAAAATTGCCATTGGACTGCCAAGAAGGAGTGTGCAAACTTAATAATAATATATAAAATGTTCACTGTAAAATCTTACTAACAAAATTCATTGACATGTTTAGATCTTAATTTAAAATATGTCATTTATAGTTTCTATTTGCAAAAAAATTTAAATTATAGGTTTTGTATTTAATTTAAATTTATAACGTCATCAAAATTAAAATAGATTTAAATATTTTTACTTATACTACAATTAAACGAATTAAAAGAATAAAAGAACTGCTTCGAATTTTAAAATATAAATTTTAGAAAATTATATGGAACTTATATTTGCCTGCGTTTGGGAATTTCAAAGTCGGAAGAAAATGTTATACCCCTTTGTAGATCATACAGTCTAACTTTCTGAGGATACAAATAAACTTTCTGAGGAAACAAAATACTTGAAATCCATTGACGTATTAAACAGCTATATATATATACCTAATATATTCGTTTTTTTAATTGTATCTCAAAAAAAATTGAAAACGGCATTTAATAATAAAAAATTGTAATATCCAAATTAATTACAGCTAAGCAAAGAAATTATTTGTTTAAAAAAATAACGTGTTTGAATTACAATGGGTAAGTGTTGTTAAAAGTGTTCTCGGCTGAATAATCAACAATGGTCTAGATTACTCATATAATCAACAATGGTCTAGATTACTCATATAATTTTTGTCAATTTCTACTATATCAACTTCTTATTCAATTTTTTAACGTTACAAAAACTAGCGTTCGATAATGCATAATTATTTATATTCTAGAGATTTATTATACAATGTGTTGCATACTTATAGCATATAATACCAAATTTAATATGCTAACTCTAAATTAGACGCAATAAGCTTAGAAAGAAATAACATAAAATACGACTTGCATTCGTATTGTATTTTAGCTTAAACTTTTCAGATAAAGAGAAAATATATATATACGAATAATTTTTGGAAAAACAATTTGCTACACAGAAAACAATTAGGAAAAAATTTACTCAATTATCTTAAATGTTTCGCTCTTTTGTGATAAGATAAAGGTGTGATAATGAAAATCGATTTGAATACAATAATACCCATTATGATTATAGGAAATAACGAGTTTGTGAATGCCAACATTGTGGAACGTGTTGAAAAATACAAACAATTCTGCAATGCGTTATGTTGTTGTTATTATTATTATTATTATGGTTAAACAGCAATATTATTATTTACACATCTAAATTTCAAAAACATTGTTCTTTTAAAGTTTGTTTTCATATAATACAACTAACTTTAAAACTAAATTTTACATTTTAGTAATTAAATTGTTAATTAACATAATATAAACAATAGTTTAGAAACTTAAAAAATTTTATACTAAATTATTTTTAATTTTACTTTTTTTTAAATTAATCATTTTTATTTTCTCGAATTTTTTTTATAACAGACAGATGTGATTACCTGCTTACTGATAAAGATTAGCAGTATGATTGAAAAGAACGAAAAGAGACTTACTTTTATTTGTCACGTTTATAGTTTGAAGTACTTTACAGATTCGTCTGAAATCTTTTAACACAGACAACAAAATATAATATGTTTTCTACATTTTTTAATTAAAAATGTATTGACTGACTTTAACATACTTTTTATAAATATGTGTCGAGTTTTAGGTATTTTGCTTCATTTTAATCTAGCAATCAATTCTTACACTAAATATTTAATATAAATTTAGCATACTAATAGCCTGAAATTTATAAAGAAAACAGTTATGTTTTGAAAAAATAAAATAAAATAAATAAATATAATAAATGTCTGAATAAATGTTAACAATGAATTGTTTCAAATTTATGTATTGATTAACCCTATCTCCCTTGGAAGTCCAAAGGACGATTTCTACCTTTGCAGTTTTATTGTAAATTTTGTATAAAATAAACAGGAACGATTTCAGAAAATACTACGAATTATTATTTTCCACAGCTATTACAAAGCCAAAGAAAACGACTGTGACTCAATAAGAGAGCTAAAGATAACCAGAGAAACATTTTTGTGCTCAAACCAATAAAAACAACAATGTCCAAATCAAATACCACCCCCCTCCCCTCCTCCCCAAGTGTGTTTTATTTTATGCATTGAGTTAATCAAGACAACTATATCAAAATGTAAATCTAGTTTTAACTTAATATATAATAAACAATACATTAGGTTTCTGCCAATATCTATATATGACCAATAACTGCACGTTTACAAAAATATTTATAGATGTTTATTTTACCAAAATATTATAAAATATGGAAAGAAAAGTGTTGATTTGGACAAACTAGCAATTTAAAGTAACAAATTGATATACATTTAGGAACAACAAACCGGTGTCAATTTACACTAATTGACGTAATATCCTTTCATTAATTTAGATTTATTAAATTAAAATATTTAAATTGACATATACATATATGAATGCATAACATAGATTTAATAGGTACAAAAAATTTATTATCAATATTAAAAAATGTCACGTATAAATAAACATATTCACGTATTTAAAAAAAAACAATTTCTGATAATTCACGTATATACGCCAATTTCGCTTATGTGTAGACACCCTGTACAAACGATATTATAATAGATAATGTTTTAAAGTGCAACATTTATAAATGTTAATGAACAGTTTATATTAATAAAGTTACACTAAAATGGTGCCAATAAATCGGTTTGCGTTAAACGATAAAACAATCCCTATCATTTAAAATACAAATTTTGCTAAAAAAACTGTTGTTCCTATAAGAAAATGTGTCGCTATAAATGTACTATCATATATGCCATATATTGGTCAGCTAGAATTTATTTTCACCAAGCCTTTCAGTTAAATACATTGGATAATATTAAAAAATAATACTACGAGTATATATATGCTTTCTCCTATATAACTATAATAATTTATTAACAATCATGTGTCAGTTAAGTAACAAAATTGTGTCAGTTTAGAAAAGGTGTTCTGTATTTGTATGTAAAGTGAAAAATGCTACAATTCTTCTTAAAAGACCGTTAAAGAAGTTGTAAACGGATGTTCAAGGTTCTAATCTAACTATATGGTTAATGTGAATAACATTTTATTTATGAAAAATTCAATAAAAATGACAATGGAATATTCCTAAATTAATATAATATATATAGAGCATGGACCAGATTATTATTGTAAAATCGTGTTATGAATACGCCGTAATAAAATGTAAATCCTGTTTTGA
>JAUZND010005044.1:0-11387 GCA_034780555.1 Coelogynopora nodosa
AATGAGCCATTTCTATGTGGCTCACGATGAGACACCTTAATGGCTCATATTGAGCCATCTCGATGGCTCAAGTGGCTTAGGTGGCTCCTAATGAGCCATTAGTGGCTTATAGTGAGCCATCTTAATTTGTAGTGCATTGTTTTAGATAGATTTAAACTGTATGACATGTTATAAAAAAACATCAACTACACAAAATATATATGAAAAAGTCCCCAACTAATCAGCCCAGTTAGGAACTTATTTAAGTTGTGTAATTACTGGTTCTCAACTGGTAGACTATAGTCTACCAGTTGAGAGTTCCGAACTTTGAAAGGTCCCTATAACTGGTTAATTTAGTTGGTGACCTAGGCCTAGGGACCTTTCAAAGTTTGGGACTCCACTATTATGGAAAGTAGCCTGATTTAAATATTACATCAATTAAAAGCAGACATTGTTAAGATACATTTAAACTGTATGTTATAAAGAAAATATCAACTATAGATACAAAATATATATACTAAAAAGTCCCCTATTGGTCAGCCCAATTAAGGACTGTTATATTTAAATATGGTTCCTTTTTCGTAATAGTAAAGTCCTGGACTTTAAAAGGTCATTAACTGGTCGCCAACTAGATTCACCTGCAGTTCAGGACATTAGTTGACCAGTTAAAAACCAGTATTTGTACAACTTGTATAAGTCCCTAACTGCAGGCAGACTATAGACATAGTTAGGGACTTTTTAGTATATATTTTGTGTAGTTAATGTTTTTTATAAAATACAGTTTAAATGTATTTTAACAATATCTGCTTTAAATCAATGTTGTTTAAGTGTGGTTACTTTCTGAGTATGGCAGATGATTTAATTAAATAGATTTGCTGAAAACATAACATAACTGAATAATAACCATGTTGTAGTAAGTGGAGTCCCAAACTTTAAAAGGTACCTAACTGATTACTAACTATAAATGACCAGTTACAGACCTCTTAAAGTTTAGGACTTTTTGAGGTCCTTGTCAACCAGTCTTGAACTGGTTGACCAGTTAAGGACATTGAAAAAGTCCCTAAATGGTCAGCCCAGTCCCAAACTTTGTTACATCCCTAACAAGTCACCAACAATAATAGCTATAGCCAACAGATTTTACAAATTAATAAATCTTGTAATGACTCTTGAAAACACAAATAAAAATCATTAACTTAACTTTAAAAATTAAATATTAAAGGTAGACATAAACAAATAAAATGCATAGTTATCTAGCAAATTTATATTATAATAATTTATAATAAGCATGCCTAATATTATTAAATCAATAAATTATATATATGCAAGCTAAGAAGTGCAGTATATATAATATTATTATACATAACTTAAAGTAAGCAATACAATATAAAATATGAAGCATATAGCCTTTGAGATGGCATGTGACATAAAAAGAGAAAGGGAAGAGGAAAAAGGCACAACATAAAAACATAACCAGGCCTCTGAGCTGTATTACTGACCCAAAAAGTCCCATACCATAACTGCCTCTGGGAACTACAATCTTACAAGGAGCACCTGAAACTGGAAAAGTTATATAAGGTAATCATCCCTCCACTGCCATCTCTTCAGTTGGATTTTTAAATCAGTGTATTTAAACAAAATGTTTTTTGCAAAAGATAGAATAAGGTATGTTGCTGATTTTTAATATGTTTTTATTTCTTCTATTGGTTCACTAAAAAAAGAGTTACTTGTATGTCTTCTAATGTGTGTAATGTTGAATTATTAAACAGCTACTTTTGTGATTTTTCTATATAAAATAATAATTAAATGTCTATGTTTTTTTCTATTTATTCAATTTCTAATTTTTTTTGTTAATAAATAATTTTTTTAATATATTTATGTTGTGAAAGGTATTATAATAATAAAATTAATAATTTCATTCACATGTTTAGATCCCATTTTCATCTAAAATTAGAATTTTCACTATTGTTTAATTAGTGAGTTTGAAGACCATCTTAGATTAAATTATGTTGTAATTGATATCATTGGATTCCTTGAAAAGATATATTGTATGGAAAAGAGATAAATATGATTATTTTCCTGAAATTGGAAAAGCATTACTTTTCCATACAAGGATATCTATTTTAACGAGAGAGCGCCAACGATTGAGTTAAAATATATATCCAAGTATGGAAAAGTGCTTTTTCAATGAAGGAACTTAATTTTTTCTTATGCTATACATTCTGCCACTATTATATTATTATTATTATGTAAATTCTGCTGCTTTGTTCTTTTACCATTGTGAAAGCTTCTTTTACCATTGTGAACCTCCCTTGATTATAGGAATATCGGTAGAACTAATAATCTATAACTGATGGCTTTTGATTAGATGCACTGCGATTCAATTTTTAAATTATATTAATGAAAAAAATTTTACTAAGGAAACACTAAGATGACGTGTAATTCATATAAATACAATATCTATACAAGAATTATTGTATTCTTAACTGCAACAAAAATATGAAACGATCTGCAGCTGAAATTGTGGAGTCATTAAACCCTATCAAAAGTAGCAAGCATTATGATGTGCACTGCAATCAATTTGTAGCGTACACTGACGCAAAATCCTGTTGAGCAGAGATGGAAAAGATTACTTTTCTAGCTACTGCATAACCATATGGTTGACCATGCATGGAAAACTTGACAAGAGATTAATTATTATATATATATTGATTAATATATATATAATTAATTGATATAAATATATAATTTATATCAATATATCCAATTTAAATGTATTTCATACAGTTGTTAGAATTGTTGTTATGTGTTTCATACATAGGTAAAAACAGAAATAAAGGTTTTATTAATGCAATAATCATTTATTTAATAAGTAAATAATATTAAAAATTTTACTTTTATATTTATAATTACAATCATTTACAATAATTATTTTAATTAGAAAAATAATAATATTTACATATTTTAATATCTATCTTATTTTTACAATTAACTCTTCAGTTTTCAAAACTTAGTAAATTTTAGTCATTTTTATGTACTATTTTTTCATATTAAAATGACCATAACAATTTTTCTTTCCTTTAGACTAATTTTAGTACATTGTAAAAATTAAATAAAATTTATTCAAGGTCATAGTATATCTTTGGTATGACCCTTAGAAATTATTAAAAAATATTCTATTAATTTGAAATGTATTAAAATGCTTCTTTCATTAAAAAATACTTTATTTCCTTAGAGGACATATTGTTTACCAGATATTTTAACCTACAAGTATATATTCTGCCCAGTATATATAGTTGTATATTATATGCCCATGTATATTTTATCTGTCCATATTTTGTTTTAGGTATGTTTTGACTGTAAACCATTATAACTTCTTATTTATGTTCAATTTATGCATTTTAATTTAATAAATATAAATTTTACTATTTTAATCAAATTAAATATGGTTGTATGTTTCCTTGATAGTACTAACTATTTTCAATATATATGTGTTATCAACATATACAAATTTGATAAACTTGTTATAGAATTAACTAAATAGGATTTAATTATAGGATAACTTGAATCCCCTTTATAATTACATATGTAAATTTTAAATAATTTTTTTAAAGATATTGTACTTAACTATATTTACTTTATACAGTTTTATAAATAGATTTAAGTTTCTAATGTATTTATTTATTCTCAGTCAACTTTCTTTAAGATAGATTAATCAGGTATAGATATGTCACATATGGATAAATAAATATATGCAATATATAAAATTTTAATATTGAAACAATAAAACTATACAGAAGGTCAAACTTCATAAAAAGTATAACATTTTATCCCATTATTACAAATATAAGTCTACAAATGTGACAGTAAATTTAAACTTGATTTCCAATATTATATGAAATTATATTTAATGTCATGTTTATATAATTAAAAAGTTATGTAATTATTAATACTATTGATAACATTATTTTTTTCTTGTGTTATATAAATTATACATTATATATTGTTTTATTGTGTGATAATACAGGGTGGCACAAAAGTAACTGAACCTATTGAAATTTTATAAATAAAAGAAAATATTAAACTGGATAATTTGTATTTTAATAACAAAATAATATCAATAAAAAATATGTGTTACAAAAGTAACAATATTAAATGTTTTTATGACCAATAAAATTAAATATTTCGTGAATAATATTGTGTTAATATTTTTAACATTAAAAGTATCCTTTAAACAAATGAAATTAATAATACAGCTTATAAATATTTAAACTTTCAACATTCCATTCATGTTATACAATTTTATATATTTTTGGTTTGGTTTCAAATAATCTATCCAAAACATATACATCAGTTTTGTGTTCAGTATTATTCATAAAAAATCATTAGGTTCTATTACACCCAAATTTATCAAGGTGGAATCAAAGTAGAGTGAAACTGACACAGACAGGCTTTTTTTACAGTGTTATATGAATTCAGAATTATAATTATTACTTAGATTTTATTTTAATATATAGTTTTTTTTAAACATATACTGGTTTTTCTTACTAAATATGAAGGGGGTGCCATATGTACTTCTTTTAAGGTGTGGTAATATCTGATTCTAGTGATGTTATATCTTCACATATTTTTAAGGGAAACATTTGTGTTTGACATTTAGTGGCTATTAGCAGTTTGTCTAGTTTGCTTATATTTCTGTTGTTTTTACTTATAATTTTTTTATGAGTACCAATTATTTTAAATGTGGGCTTTCTTATCTGACAATGGTAAACAATTATTTGATATATTTATTGATAAGTTTATAATGCTGATTTTAAATAATTATGATTTGAACTTGTTTTTTAACCTTTTAATTATCAGATAATTATTACTTTAATTTCGAGTAAAACTGTTTGCTTGATTTTTTGAGCCAGTATGGTTTATAATAGAATAAAATAATGAAAGTGAAACATAACAGTAATTATTTAGCAAAATAGGGTATCTGCACCCCTGAAAAACTTCAAAATAACGGGAAAGAATAAATAATATAAGGAAGTTGTAATATACATGGCTTTTTCTCATTGGTTATATATGTTTTATATCAACATGTTTTTACTTTCATAATAAGGGTGAATTTGACTATTTATATTTATTGTTTTACCAGCTATATTTAAAACATTATAACTTTACTGTTAGATAATATTAAGTTTTGATGATCTAATGTTTTAAATTAAAAATATACTTCTATAATTTGATTAAATTTATGTTATTGTATCTCCCCATCCAATAGTTATATTTATATATTGTTAATTACTATTTATGCTGGTTTCTGTGGAACATGTAAATTATGTAATCCAAATGCGCTGACACACTGCATAAAGAGGTCAATTAACTATCCAACATATGTTTTCAGCTCTCTTCAGTTGTGTTTGCTCCAGCCAACTGATCGATGTGTAATCTACATGTGGTTCCGCCGTCGGAATGTGCTCTGCATGTTCGTCATCGCTCTCACCCTCATCCTCCTAGTGCACATCTTACTCCTCATCTCGGTCCACTTCTCCTCCTCCTCCGCTAACAACTGGTTCTCCACGGCCATCCAGGACCACCGCCTCTCGCCAGACTCGTCGCACCACTATGCCAGCCTGGACCATCTGCTCACCGAGCGTACCTCCAATCTTGTCCTCGAGGAGACGGAGCGCTACCGACGCCGGCATGTCAACTCCGACTCTCTCGTGGATAAGACCTGTCAGATGGAGACCTGTTTCAACTACGCCAACTGCCGCCGACATGGGCCCGATGGGTTCCGGGTCTATGTCTATCCGTCGCCCTCCTCAGACCCTAGTAAGGCCGGTGTCTCGCCGACCTTCAGTAAACTGTTGACCGCAATCCGCGCCTCGCCCTACTATACCGCCGATCCGGAGCAGGCGTGTATCTTTGTGCCCCCCTATGACACGCTGGATCGTGACCCGCTCAGTCCTAATATCAAGCGGGACGCCGCTGAAAAAATCGTTAAACTACGCTACTGGCGTCGGCATGGGAGCAACCATCTCCTGTTCAACCTCTATGCGGGCACATGGCCCAACTACTATGAGGAGCAGTATGGGATCCGAGTGGACAAGGCAATTTTGGCCAAGTCGAGTTTCTCGACGACCAATTTCCGACAGGGCTTTGACATCTCCTTGCCACTGATTCACACCAAACACAGCGGACCGCCCTACCCACCGGATCCTCTCAATAAGTACCTCAACACTATTCACAAGGAAATTCTGCTCACATTCAAGGTATTTTCGATGTATAACATAGATTTAATCTACAACAAGTAACCACGTGAACCGTAATTATAAAAGTCCACACTTTACCCTATATTATCGCATACATTGAAATAATCGATAAACCATTTCTGCTTTATTTAAGAAGGTTGACATTCAAGGTAAAGAATCTTCCGAGGATTTCAATATTTTTTATAGGTCTCATAATTCGTACAAATATGCAACAAAACTAGAGGGGAACATTATTGACAACTATATTTTTAAATTTTAAGTCTCGTATGTTACCAGATTAGATCATTTATATGAATTCTAGTTAGCCGAGCGACGCTTTAGAGACTCGGCTGCTCAGCTCGCCCTGGGCCCGTTGTTGTTGTTACTTCCTAAGATTTTTGTATTTGCCGTTCTTATCCGTAGATATTATATATACAAACTTCATGCTAAACGATGAATAATTCTGGCTTACAATACTGTAAATAAATAAGTTTTAATTTAGTATCAAAATATTATTATGATTTTCATTAAGGGTTCTATAACCAGAAGTGCTATATTTGTACTATTTAAAGCATTTTTAATCAGTACTCAGAGTCATATTAGACTCACACTTTGATCATAACATGATATGAGAGATTAAGATAACTGATCCTATAAATTTGATTAATTACTAATTGAAAGATATACAGGATAGGTAAAATTTTATCATTGATTTAATCATCGAATCAATTACGTAATTTTCCTGAATGCATTATGTTCTCTCTTTGGTATACAATACATTTTTTAAATTTGTGAATAGTATTTATGTAATCCTTATTTTGCACTATATTGTTTTATTTATTATTATTTTATTGTTTCTTTATTATTTGCAGTCAGTTCTTTGTTTGCTGCATCCTTACGGCATAGGCCTATATTGTTTATTATAAATTAGCATTTCTAAAATAAAATTATTCATTTCTAATATTCTGCGACGATTAAATTTTTGTGTTCTATTTGAATATAGGATTTTTCTTAATCATGTTTTATCTTGCCGATGCTTAAATTGCATTATGCTCATTTTTTCTCTTTCACATCTAGTTATTTGGACCTTTATATACTATCCTTATCTGTGTTTGCCTGGCAGGAAATGTTATCCATGGGAAATGATGGTTATTTATTTGTTAGTGAATGCAACATTTAAATTTAAGTTTAATCTATCCCTACTTCTACGGAATGCTGTAGATGCAAGCCGGATTAAAATGCATTAGAAAGTAAACAAATTTGGGCTGATATTTTATCTTTATTGACCGGGTTTTCAGTGTATTGAATATCTATATGTTTAAATGGCAAGCGTAAGCCGATTTATAGCATATTTCATAAATAGTTAAATGCTTGTTTTAATTTTTGTGTGAAATTATTCAATTGAATCTAATTTTTATCAATTTTAATGTCGACATTTTCTTAAGTGAGATGGATTTCTTGAAGCAAAATTTTAATAATGTTCCCTGTTTTCTCTGTTAACTATGAAACATTATCTATCGAAAAGTGGTTATTTGTTTTCTTCTCCGCCATAGGCCTAGTCAATAATTACTTAAAAATAAGTGAACAAGCTGAGAAAAAATAAATGAATAATCGATTCCTGGTTGGGCTAAATAACACCGGGAGGTTTTATCTTCTCAGCCCACTATTTATCTTTTTTGTATAACTTTCGTCTGTCTCATAACTCTATAATATACCCCGGGCTTTCTGTTTAAGACAGGCTTGTTTAGAAGTTATTCTATATAGCTGACGGCTTGGTAATTACTTGATATAAAGCGTATATAATATGTTACTATGTGGAATTGTTTTGTAATTGACTGCTGCCTTATTTGGGCAATCGGAATTGCTTGATATTCTGTTTGTTTATTTTAGATACCTACGTATATACAGTCAAATATTATATTCGTTAATGCGGATAACTATTTTTCAATAATCCACCATTACTTAGCTATATACTTTAAAAAAAACATAGATTGTGCCCATGGTTATTTCCATTGATTACACGTTTTTTATTTATTGTTTCTGTTAATCATTTCTGCGTGTAGTTTTTGTTTTTTCAAACAACATTGATATAGTAACTCATTTTGTGCTATACTTGTTTTCTTAATACAACTTACGAAGTGAACTTTACAAGAACACTGAATTGCATAATTGCAAAAAACTTGAGAGTTTTCGTATTTGTTAACTTTGCGTTTTATATCACAACGCCATGCCAATATGCTTACTTGATAGCGTCTAATGACAGTTTAATGGTGGCATTATTAGTAGTTTTTGACATAGTGACATTTAATATTGCAAGGGTGTGACTGTTCCTTGAATTTTTCCAAAAAATCTTCAAATTGCAATGATATTTTTTGTTAAATTTTTGTATTTCAAATCATAATGGTTCATTCATTCATACACTTACATCTTATGTTTCACTTGTGTATATTTCTGTTTTAGATTTCTAAATGACCTATTAAGTATTTGTAGCCTATCTGTTTTTCATAATCATTAAAAAATATTTAAATAAGGCTTTTTGCTTCCGCTAGCTTTTGTTGCACACATATTTAAACGTTAATTGATTTATGAAAAATGGTGCTGGGTTTACTCGTTTTTCTGTTTTGATAACATTTTCCAAGTGCGTCATTGTATTGCCACGTAGCACTACTGATTCTGAGCAATACTCTTTTAGTGAAAATAAGAAATTTGTGATGACAGACATCTGCAGTTGACCAAAAGTAAAATATATTACAAATTAATTATTATTCAAAATTTTATATACAGATAAAAATTTAATACCCGGTTAAACATGATATGTTATCTCATTGTAACTTGCTTTACAATTATGGTTTCGCGAACATTATATAGATTAGTTGACTACACCACACATTAGCCTAAACTTCTTTTATAATAAGTAGTCTACAAATGAAATGTGTTACAACGTTATCTACATAATATGGTGATTTGATATAAAAGATCGGATTTACTAATATTCCTGAATTATGTCACTTTTAATGACACCCGCTTTGCTTTGACTTAAAGACGATAGCCTAACTACTATGCTTTAAGATTTATAATGGCACCACTTAAACGTTATATAAATTCACATATTCCATGTAAATAGTACGTTTATGTATTGAGGAAGCCATATCTTTTAATTGGATCACTTGACAAATGTGAAGTGTTACATATGCACGTCTGTCTGTTTATGCTGAATCTGCTTAATATTTTCATTACGAATAAATTTAGAGCATTAATTCCAGAATAAGGTTATATTTGACGGTACTTAACAGCATATATTATACTATAAACTCTATTACAATCATTGTATATGATAACAGTGTAGCTTCAAGAATTCTTCAATAACGCATGCTAACATTTATTTTAGGATTTGTTTAACCATTTTATATGACTTTTGTAAATATTATTTATCTGTACTGTTTATTTTTAATTTTTAATACATATGCAATTATAAATCATTGCAATCACTTTGCTTGTTTATAAATAACGCTACATTTATTACTTTTCTTTTATGAATATAGTTTTTAATCAGATTTTTCATTCCTCTTGGTTCTATATTTACAAGTTCCGAATTTTTTAATAGTTGAAATTACTTCCTTCAATAATGCTTGCTTGTCAATTTGCCGTATTAGTATTTTCTGCCCATATAATGATGCAGTTCATTGGATTATACAAAGATGACCAAAATGCTTGAAGATAGCACAATTTTTCGTTATAAATGTCACACTTGAGCAATTTGAACAATCGGTTAATGTATTGAGGGAAGTCTCTGCTAAGTCTGTGTAACTTTCAGTTCCATAATAAAATGTTTTTATTCGGTTTTAACAGTCTTGATTATATAGTTAATATTGCTTTTCAACCTAAACGTCATAACTTTAAATTTGTAATTCAGCGGCGTTATGTAAAGCTAACGTGTTTTTTTTTTAATTTACAACTTTTGATAAATGGCGCTTAAAAGTAATCGGAATTTTTAAAACACCAACTCAGAGTAATTTTGAAAATTAGAAAAAATTTACATTAAACTGTTTGATAAAAAAGTCGCCGAATTTTGTATATTGACCAACAGATTTCTGTACTTCTAGTAGGCCTATGTTGTCACATGTGGTGTACAATATATCCGTAGTGTGTTTCAGTAGTATATCCATCCCGCTCTTTATCTCTGGCAGGGTAAGCGGTATCTGAGCGGCATAGGTTCGGCCAGCCGCAACGCTCTCTATCATCTACACAACGGCCGTGACGTCATTCTCCTGACAACGTGTCGTCATGGTAGCGACTGGATGCGTCTCATGGATGCCCGCTGTCCGTCAGATAATGCTGAATATGACAAGTGAGACGAAACCGCTGTTTTGAGGCCCAATGACGGGGCCAGCCGCATTCGCTTAAGTCCACGTCTGGCCCCTAATGGTCCATTTATGGTCACGTTTGACTCGTAAAGCTCCCCTCAAATCGATTGACTTGTGAATTTGTTCGTTATATTCGTTCGAATATTATTATATACTGGCCTAATGGTATAGCCCTTTGCTAATATAATTAATTATATGTTATTTATTTTTAGCGAAATACGTATTTTCATATTTGAATAAAAAAATAGAGCTTAAATTATATACTTGTTTTGAGCATTTAAGAATTTTTCAAAATGGATTATTTTATGCGTTGATATTTTCATCTTTAGTTTACTGTAAGTCACCTTTTAACAGTATTTGAGATATCTAAAAGTTTTTAAGCTCCTTGTGTATGTTACACTTTTATTGATGTCACTACATGTGTTGTGAAAATGTGGTTTAATAGTTCTAAATTTAATAGTGACCCTATCAACAGATGTATCTTACACAACAAAAATTCCAGCAGGGTTATAATGTAAGAATAATTACATAGGGCAAAAATGTCTGAAAATACCACAACAGGTATAATTATAATTCCCGCCAGTTGAGTCGTCGGCACACTGAAGGAACTCTTTTCATCAATTGGCAGCGGCTCTATTACTTTAATAATTATCTGATAATCCTGCGGCTCCATGATTTGCATTCACTCTAGGTGAACTACCTAGCGTCGTAGGAAATCAAATGGTTTACATACTGTTATTATAACTTTTCTCTGGGGAATAGGTACCTACCGGGATCTGATTGGGAAGCTTGTGACGCCGGTAGAAAT
>JAUZND010005045.1:0-11387 GCA_034780555.1 Coelogynopora nodosa
ATGATCGATTACTACCAATAGGGTACCTCTGATCAACTTCTAATTAGCAAAATCGAACTCTGTGACCTTGAATTAGTCGGAAACAACCTTGACCTTGTTTAAATCGGCCAATAGGAAGCCATAGTAACCAAAAATCAAATACTCGATTCTGATTGGCTAACAAAAAAAAGGCGGAGGGGGGATGGCCTAGATATACAACAATATTATATACGTCATTGGCATAATTATTGAGTATTATATCTGTTTTAAGAATCATTTGAATATTCAAATTTCGTTCGGATTATTAAGCTAATATTTGCGCACTTTGAGTGTTCAGTTGTGTAATATTACATATCTCTATAATATCAATGTTTCTCCTATATTTATTGATTGTTTATTATTGTTAATATATGTGCATTGTATAAGTATAAATCTATCAGTTTAATATATACTTTAATGTTAAACCAATATTATTATATTGTTACAATTACTAATAAAATAATTAATTAAACAATAAATGTATAAATTACACACAATTGTGTAAATAGACCAACGTTTATTCTAATAAAGTTATTGAACTATTTTAGCGGAATTTAGTTTCATTGTTGGACAATGTTTTGGAACTAATTATCATGAACAGTTAATTCGTCTATGGGAAAATATATGTTTACCCAAAATATTAAAAAATAAGCCACGACTATACTATAATTGTTTTTGATATATCTATTGAAATGAGCTATATATGCTCAAATGAGACTAATCTATCGTGCATGAAATGATAGCATATATTGTGTGTGTGTTTACTCGGCTGATTTGATTATATGCAATCCATACCTGTGGGTACCTACTAAAAAACATGGGTACAATTAATAATGAAGGTAACTTGTAAAATATTTTACAATTCAGAAAAATTATTGTCGCTTTACAAATTAGAGATATATTTATTAGATACATTACTGAGACAGAAATCAACCCAGAGATTTTTTGCTACATTTGCCAAAAAACCGCCCTTATTCATCGTGACAATCATTGATGCTGTAGGACCATTAATAATAATAAATCTATTTTTCTATTTTTATCTATTCCATTATATCACTAATTTTATAAATAAATTATGTTAGAAAAATATTCATAAGATAAAGAAATTAAATATTTTTTAAATATGTAAAAAAAAAATAAAGATAATTTCGCATACTGCGACAAATCAACAGACGTTAAAAGATTTTTTTAAATATTGTACCTACATAAATGATGTTATCATTTACGTCATATGTTTAATGGATAGTACGTATAAGAAAACGCGACATATTTTTGTTCAATACTATAGGTATATTGTAAAATAAGATCAGAAAAAAACGTAAATATATATATATAATACATATAATAATATATGCAAATTGTATTAATAACTTTGTGTAAATATATCAAAAACCGATAAAAATAAAATTACTGAAATGACAATAATAAGTTTATATTCGAAGATATATATATATATAAAATTCTATTATCTAAAAAATAATTCTAGCTATAGGTCTATTTATTAGTACATTTTTTACACAAAGCAACGTTTATAAACAATTTATTCTATTGCGTAAATACCTATATCGTAAATTGGTTACCAGTGCTGTAATTTATACTTACATTTGGAACTATACACATTTTCCCGAACTATCTTCTCCAAAGACTTGTGCATATGAACTTTTAAGATACTGGATATATGTCTGTAAATTTTGGTTGGAATCCTGTACTTGTTGCAACCGTGTTTCCATCTCATTGATTCTTTCACGGTTATTCACTTCGAACGATAGTGATGATTTTTTCATTTCATCTTTTTCTTTACTAACAGTCTTCAACTGATCCTCCAGTTGACTTACCTTGGATTCTAAGTGACTCATTTTCTTTGATCCTGCATGATTAGGAGGAGGTCGAGAACTTTTTGACTTTACTGGAGATGAAGCTTCATCTTGAATTAAAGTCTCCATTTCAGCAATTCGTAGAGATAACTCGTTTTTCTCTGAATCCAGTTGTTTGATCTGAGATGAAAGATGTTTCAATTTTCTCTCATTATCCGGTATTTCTTCATTTACACCTTCGTCCGTATATAGAGTACCTTTGACTTGGGGAAATGAGTAACCAGGTTCTGGTTTGGAACTTTTACATTGTCTCTTGGAATCTAGAAGTTGAGGAATTTTTGATACACTGCGTTCATTTTCCGTTGCAGTTGGAAACGAATACTGAACTCCAACTTCCATCAATTTGGCTTCAAGTTTTCTAATTAAATTATCCTTCTCTCGAAGATGCACCTTAAGCGTATTCCAAGAATCGTCTGATCTTTTATTAACAACCGTTGCATGTCTCAGTTCATCGTGGTCTTTCTCCATTCTTTGTCTATTTTCATTTAGAAGCCCAGACAAACGGGAGGACTTGTGTTTCTCTCTTGACAGCTCCATTTCAAGATCCCTCACTTGAGCCGAAAGTCTGGCACAATCTGAACTTTGAACGAATAGCTGTTCTTGAAGGCGTCCCTGTTCTTCGCAGTGATCATAGAGGACGTGAGTTCGGTCTTGGCGATGCAATTCTTCCGTTAACCGAGCAATTTCTTCCTCTTTCTCACCTATTATTCTCCGAAATCGATCACACTGACCCTCGATGTCTTCGAGGCGTGAAAGTAGTTGATCACGTTGACTGTCGATCGTAGTCGAAATAAAGTCCTGGTCATTTTTTTCCTGCATCAAACGCCGTATTACCACGACATTCGTATTAAATTTAGAAACCGTGTTGACCAGAGATTTTTTCCGGCTTTCAAAAGATCTAACATCGTTGTGATCAATCCATTTCCCATTGTGAAACATTTGATCTAGTTCTCGACAAAATTCGTTGATTTCATATGTAAGTGTCCGACCTTCCATTTCCGTGTGAACCAGGTTCAGGCTTAATTCATCCCTCAGCGGATCACGGGGTCTTGGATCAGATATAGAGATGTCAGTAGAGGGCTTGGATCGGGAACTTCTATAACGTGATGAGAAAGTTCGAACTGTGTCATTTCGAGGAGTAGATTTCTCTTTCATGAATAATTCCATCGAAGTTTTGGGGTTGTCTAGACCCTGCTCCAGTTTAAAAGAATGTGGCAGTCTTTCGTAATCATCCGCAATCTTGTGTTGTGGAATATTCACAGCACAAGCGGTTGGGGACTTGGAAGGGCCTAATGTCTCGTCAGAAATGGTAGCCCACTCCAAATCATTTCGAGTGATTCGACCGGTGACTGAAGTCTTCTTTATCCGACGAGGAGATGAAGACTGAATTCGCCTAGAGGATCGAGGTCTGGGTTTACCATAAAGTTTGGCATACTTTCCAGTGAGTGGAGCTGGAGTAGTATTCATTGTTAAATCTGCACACTATCGATAGTAAAGTAACTCCACAGATATAAACAAGTCAGTTATAAATGACGTTAATTTGTTTCTTTAATGATTAAACGACAGCTTTCATGCATATAAATGTAATGTATCAGGAGTACATAATGAATCCTTCTTAGTGCATTCAAGCGCAAAACTATGCAATTGATGGACCCATTAGTATATAAGAACAGTTAAAGCTTTTGTGTCAACATACGTATATCGTATGTAATACGGCAGCTTCTACGTCTACAAAATCTATCACCCACGACAGTTACATACTCATTGATTAGTAAACTGTTTGTGATATTTTCATTGGAGCAGTTGAATCCCTTTTACTCTATCGACAGGTATCTTTATATATAAAGCTATGAATCGCTTTTGTACAGCGCAACAATTAAGGCTTATATAAGCATATCATTTGACACGATGCAGGAGGAATAGAGAGATAACGGATTATAATGTTGAGTAGTGCTCATTGATTAATTATTCTTTGCCAATAAAGTATAGGAAGTATATCCAGATTGTTGTCTTTAGTGAGCCAGGTAAAAGTTAGTATTCAATCAATTATTTACCTTGACGAATCTAGCCAGAGGGGTGGAGTTCCGTCACCCTTTTTCCAGCTGCCTTTCGATTCTATATTTAATCCCTTAATTACAAAAAGTAATTTTGAAGTACCGCTTTAGAACTTTAGACTAAATAACGTATTCTTTGCTTATATAAACATTAATAATCATCAATAGTAACAGCTGTTATTGATTGGAAACTAGAGTAGCAATGCAGTCGATATGGTGGCCGAGAAGGTTTTATGTTAAACTCGAATCGTGTGTTTAGTGATAAACTAATGTGTAATAATAATAATAACCTTCTTGGGCATCATAATATATAGATATAAACCACACTAAACATAATGCTTTGTCAATTAAAATTAAACAAAGATAAATGTTCATTTTGCATGCTTGCTTTTCCTTATGGAGTTCGTTTGTGGAAAGAGAGTATAATAGTTATAACAATAAATCTATTTACTCAATTGTATGTATTGGCAGAGATGTATTGAATTAAATAAAAGAAAAGAATTTAAAAGTGATAAAACAAATATATTTATATAGATGCCATGCATGCATGGCATCCATCCCACCATGCATGCGCGACACGTCGGATGAACTAATTTCGGTTCTCACAAATCACAATGGTGACTGGTCCTATTAAACGATACTAAATCAGGCCCGGATCTTCGGGAACGGGTGGAGGGGGGGGGGGGGAGGGCAGGGCCCCTCTTGATCCTCCTATATATTGCCCCTCTTAATTAGGCAGTATTTTTCTCTTTTCATTATTTCAAAAATTTATGTAGAGCTATAGGTTTTTTTGTACAGGGAAAGTGAACCTCTGGCTGTTTCTAGAGAATCTCCATCTATGCATCCAGTGAATCATTAGCTGTCTTCAGTGAATTTCAGCAGCCCCAACTGAATTTCCAGCTGTCGCAACCAAACTACCCCAATTAATCTCCAGCTGATCCCAATAAATCTTCTGCTGCCCTCAATAAATCTCCAGCTACCCTCAATGAGCAAATATTATTCTTTTGTGCAACTAGCCGCAAAAATGGTTCCAAGAAAAGAATCACAATAAAGGAAGTTATTATAATCTATTTTAGATTCTGTTTAGTACTGTGGTTGAAAGAACATCGTACTATATAAATAGTAGATTGGGATATCTGGGAATCTATTATAATAGAGTACTCTAAGTCTTAGGCTTTCAAATTCGTGACAGTGGCTCTAGTCTGAAAAATTGCTTTCTTTCAGTACTTGAAGAAATACTAATTATAGATCAAAAACAAATTTAAATAAATTGACGCAAAAATCTATGGAATACATATCTAGGCTAAGTTCATTACATAATATGTGAAAAAAACTGGGTGGTTCATGGTTCAGTATAGAGGTTTGAGTCTCGCAAACTCGCATTAGTTTTCAAATATTTTAAAATTTCGTTAAATTATTTGTTAGCTTTTTTCTATATAAAAATAATAGTGATTATATAATTGCAGAAGAATAACTTTATTTTTTAGTATCATAATTTGATCTTGACTTGAGTTTTTTCCAAGGTGAAACATATGACTGTGCGGCAAACATGGCTAGACGATATTATGGTGCTGTGGTTTATGGATAGCTACATTAAAAGCTACATATCATCGAATTTATCAGTATATTTCAGCTCTACTCTATTTTTGGCCACATATACAGTTTATACATCATATAATTATTAGCGTTCATTTAGCCTTGAAGACTACAAAAAATGGAAAGTTTTATAAAACTCCTACCAGTTGTCCAAATCCATCATTAAAGCTAACAATAATCTTTTTCGTAAAATTATCTCGAACCAGTCACGTTCTCTACAATCTTCTCCATCCTGCAAATACCCATCAACGTAATTTGTGAAACCGCATGCACAACAGATATATACTCCTAGCTACTAACACGTACCTATAAAGAACTTAATTTATCGTGTCCTTCACGATCTCAACTAACTCATTTGTTCATGTTTATTTTTCTATTCTGTATTAACTATTGAATCTTCATTCTCTTTAATTGTAAGTATAGTGCGTGTGACATTTTGCCAGTAAAGTAAAGCATATTATTATTACATTTTTGTATTTATATATTTTGTACAGTACCTTATCAACTAAACAATAATAGTAATTTTTATGTAAAATTAATAAATTTTGTCCTTTTAATGGATAGAAAAAATACATACACTCTATTTTGTTATAAAGTGTGTTTCAATTTTACCTCACAATTATAAATTGTGGACATTGCTTTGATGATTTTTTCATTGGTGGCGCGCGTGTGGATCATGCTCGATCCGTTCCTGATCTAATTTCATGCTAAACGAGCTAATAACAACATATATATATTAAAAATAATATTTACCAATTATACAAACGTTTCATGATTCAGTATATTAGGTATATTCTAATACAAATATTCAGTTTTATAAATATACATAAGGCAAAAATGTGAAAAATTTATCATTTTCTGAAATAAATTGTGAAACTACCAAAAATGAGGCTAAGTAGTCGAAAGTGAATTATCACATTCATCCGGTTTGTATAAAACTATTTATAAAACTAGTTATAAAACTATTTAATTTTCTGCGAAAAAAAGTTTGGCCATAATGGTATTTTTTGTTTGTTTAACATTTTAAAAGGTTTAAGTAAACGTCTGATTTCAATCTGAATCGGGAAAGGATATTGAAATAATAAGTCAGTACCTACCTAATTATAACTGAATCAGCCATAGCCAACTATTTAATTAATAATAATTAGTGAAGAAATCTTAATTACGGAAGCTTTTAGGCACATACGCCATAACATGAGAATATAAATCATAGTAGGTAATTCAGGCTCCTTAATATCAACATTTAAAAGGATAGAAGTAGTATAGAAAGGGTCGATTCTGGCCCAACACTTGATCCCCCTCCCCATTCTCTCTAAGACTAATTTTATTTTAACGATCCAGACTATTATAGATCATAAATGATGCAAAATCTTTCATATGGTATCTTTTTAGGGTAGTAACCTATAACAACCAGAGTTGGTATGATGACTCACAAATGTAAGATACCTAATTTTATACTACTTACAAATATTTGTAAGTAGTATAATAGTAGTATAAAGTAGTATAAACTTTTAATTAGTATCTAATTACATTATGATGTTATTATAAATAGTTTTTAGACCGTTTTTTAAATTTTGAACAAAAATAACGCCAATCGTGACTTTTGATGTTTACAACTTATGACAACTAAACTTGGTATGATGACTCACAAACATAAGCCAAATCTTTCATACTATTTTTTTGTAAGCAGTATAGTTTAATTTTTTCATATATTAAAATAAAATTTAATAGATAGACATTCAGAATAGCTATGAGCTAGTGTCAATTTTTTGAAAATCTGTTGAAATTTAACGAAGTTATAGACCTTTTAGTGATTTATAGCTGATTAAATCAATATATATATGAATCACACATCAATAATATATCACTATCAACACAATGAAATTATGAGTCAGTGCTTATTTTTAAAAAATCGGTTGAAATTTAACAGAATTGTAGACCTTTTACCATTGTGATGTATTATGGCCATATATTGCATGATAAGTTCAATAAGAATTCTAACGTTCACTCAGCTTGATTTTGTTACTTAAAAATTTCAAACGATTTTCAAAAAATTTACACTTGCTCATAGCTATTCTGAATGTCTATATATTAAATTAAATTTTACTATATAAAAATATATTTAAAAAATATACCACTTACATCATACCAAGATTGGTTCCATAAGTTGTGTACGACTTACGGGTACGACTTACGATTTATTTTTGAATGTCGATAACGATACAGAAGAAATGATTGAACGGGTAGATCGATCAATATCACAACAATATTTCCACCTCGACATTAAACATATACGATTGTTTTCGATAAATATAACAATGTAACATATCATTTCTATAACATAAACAGGTGGTATGAAATTAATGATTTTTATTTACTAGAAAATACACTGCGAAATTACGCCATTGTACAAGTTGAGAAATGCAGATCACGCATTCAGAACAAACATATGTCCTACTGGCACAAAAAAATCTGTGTTAACACGAAAAAAGAGAGACAATCATACGAATCAATAATTAAAAACATCAAAAATGAAGCAAAGTCACTACGTAATGATAAGATAGAAAAACACAAATATTACGAACAAACGTGGAATTCGAAGACATTAAAGTAAGACAAATAAGATTTCGACACAAAAACGACACATTCCTTAATTGAAACTTAATTTAGTCAATATTGATTGAAATATAATTATAATCATGTAATACAGAATAGCTACAATAATATTAAATACCGGTTTAATGAGTTTGTGTATTCACTGTTCATTTCAGTTTATTTATACTGTTGAAGCGACAGACTTATAAAATGCCGAACACCCGATGTGGAAAATGTTGCCTACCTAGATACCTATCAACACATTACGTTGGTTACTTACATACAATACAATATACGTACAAAGATAATGGAGAGCGAGAAATGCTGGTCTAGTCAGGATGGAGCATACAAGACAGGTGATTAGTGGTGTATTAGAGAAGTAAGTAGTATAAACAAGTAGTTAGCTACTACACAAAATAAGTGTTAATACCATGTTTTTTACATAACATGATGGAGAGAGAAAGAGGGAGAGAATCGAGGAAGGTAGGAAGAAGTCAAAAATGCAGACAGTGGCGTGTATGTTTTGTGTATGAGTTCATGTAAGTTAAGAATCGTCCATATCTTGAGACAATTTTTGTCTTCTGTCAATGAAGATCCACTTGATTTCACGAGGATGGGAATCGTCGGCTGTACTTGACGTCTGGAACAAGTTAGGAGACACACAACCAACCGTGTTATTACAGTGGAACAAGTCTATTGAAGTAGTAGGAGGAGTGTCGACTCTGTATCAAGACCCCCCCCTGGGAGAGGGGGGATCTTGATACAGAGTAGACAACCCTCCTACTACTTATTGATTATACTGTAGTAATGTAATACTGAACAATTAACTAACAGTTCTACTGTATTACAATAGGTATAATAAATACTTATAGAGAAAATTAATGATAGTTGATTTAATAAAGTTCCTAACATTTTCAATACTTATCGGACATGTTACAAAACATTCTTAACTCTTAACTAAAGGAACAATTAGGTTATACATTTGGTGCCAGTTCATATCTAAGATAAAATTCTGGTGCCAGTTCATATCTAAGATAAAGTTTCAACTGCACAAAACAACAGTTCATAACTAAAAGATTTGCGAGATGAAGTTGTTCATAGACAGTTCGCATATAAGAGAGAAAGTTAGCATATTGTTATGGCACAGTAGAGAACATACAAATCTTGACAAAAGTCAACGACAGGAGTTTACTGCGGCGTATTTATCGTGGAGTGCCGAAGTGTTAATCAACACTTTATTTACATGCATTTAAATAATTATTTTTTTAAATTTGAATTGTTGACAGAATCTTGAGTGATCAACCCTAACATGTGAAACACTTGAAAAGCAATCGACAATTAATTTGTTGGTTACAATGTTGCTGAGCTTTGTTGCCAAACGGTGCCTTTCTTCTTCTTCATCTTTCTTCCGTCTTTCATCTTCTCCCTATGGAGTTGCTGGATTTCTCAATGGGATGACGCAAATTGTTTAATTTAGTCTGTTTCCACCGAGGAAGCGGCTTTCTTCAATACCCTTGTCTGTTGTTTATTTTAACATATTAGAAATGTCTAATTAGTTAATAACATCTAATAAAATATAATAATATATATATAAAGTATAAAATATAATAAAATATAAATATGTATTAAATTTTCCTATATTATATAATAAAACAAAATATTAATAGATTTTTACGGTAACAATATAGCTCGATTTTTTCAAGAATCCGATTGCACTTACTTAAAGAATATTTTTAAATATTATTTTAAACAATATTCTATTCATTAAATTCAAGCCATAAAATTATACATTTAAATGTTAAATATTCTTGATAATATTTTGATATAATAATTTTTTATTCTAAATTCGCAATAGTATTTAATTTGTAATTTAACAATGACTAAATAAAAATATGAGTAAATTATAAATCCATACTCTTCACATGGCGGTTTTAAAGGCCAAGTTAAAGTATTTTAACAGGAAAATTAATGACATCCAAATTGTGTAGCAATATATAATATAATTTCTATATATGAGACAAATATAGTTAGATAATTTTAGATGACGTATCTGTGTATTTATATTATATATAAATGTATAGGAGTATGTAATCAATTACTATATTAGGAATTATATAAACTAAAATATTATAAATATAATAAAAAATTATAGCAAAAAATCTGTTGATTAAGATTGTTTCACATCAAATTCATAACGTAACAAATCAAGTATTATTTTTAATGTATCGACGAATTTGTTCTCTTACTGATATCATAATATATGTACAGTTAAGGTAGCAAGCGAGCAACCTTGGACGAATCTTGAGCCCTTAATAACAATCGAAGAGATGAAATCGACTCACTCCCCAGACTATTAGATTACTAAAAAAAAACGATTTATTTACGAACTGAAGCTAATATCATATCTCATCTTATTGGAATCTGTTCCAAAGTAAAATACAATCAAAACTCCATTTTACTATAAAGAATTACTTAACCGTTAACCGTGTCAAAAATCAATCTCAGTTCCAAAGACAAACACGCCTTATTGAAAGGTAACAAAGTAAACAAGACAGTAATTGATTTTGTAGTCTTTCTTTCTTCATCTTTTTATTTGCTCAAAGTCCACACTCACTCTCCACACTATACTCATTGCTGATGCCTATCGAAAGGACACCTTAGGCAATCGTTTTGCTCACTTTGCTCTCAGAGATTAATAGTTGGTTAGACTGTCACTAATCAAGTAGTATAAAGCAGCTGTATTTGACCAAATAGTTCATAGTTATATTATACTCCGTCAACTGGCAACTTCAAAATCGTTAGAAATCTGGACTTTGCAGGTAGTTATCAGGCATCCTAACAGCTCCAACATAAATTTCAGGAGAATGTTGAAGCCCCCGCCCCTTTATCTACCACTGCCTTATGGTGAGGCGAGCCTCTAAATAGGCGCTAAGCACCGAAATTTTTCCAGTTTTAAAGATTAGATTGCATTTAAAGAAAACTAGTGTTTGCTCTTTGGTCTGTTAAATTAAGTGTTTTTACGCCGTTTTTTGGATAAATACAAATAAATTGTAATTGAACAACTTTGAAAGTTAATTTTAGTAAATGTGTACAAAAAGTTAATAACGAACATAAAGTAAGTAAGTTGTTAAAATGAGATGTAAGATACATTAAAGTAGAGTATGGATGAGTTTGGATGCAATAAATCTTGAATGTAGTTCTTTATTTTCCATTACACCTGTAATATAGAATAGATACTCATTACTCCAAT
>JAUZND010005046.1:0-11386 GCA_034780555.1 Coelogynopora nodosa
GGTTCGAATCCCAGCAGTGTACCTTATCTCTCCCTGGCAGACAGCTGTGTCTGTCGAGTGTATAGCAACTCTTCTGAATTGGTTCAGAATGCCATATAATATATAGGTAATGCTCCTTGCGCCTGACAAATTGCACATAAAGCTTATTAAAAAATTTAAAAAACACCAACTAGCAACACTTTTGACAACATTTACTTAGTTGGAAATGGGTGGGGGGAAGGGTCAAGTTGACTCACCAACAGTAAGTCTATAATAAATATTCTTTATATATTTTCTATAAGTTCGTAACGTAATGATATAGATTTTTACCGCAAATATAATAATATGTAATCTGTTCTCTATTCGGATGATTGGTTAGCTGTCAATTGAGCAATACAATGAAACAGTCATATTATTAAATAATTAAATACTGATATGCTAATTATATTATATTTGTTTTCTGCCTATTTTTAATAATTTATAATGTTATAAATGCAGGCGCGAATACAGAATTACATTCTTGGTGTTGCCTAATCACTTAATTGTGTATAGCCAGGCGACAAGCCGAGCATTAAGATGAGAGCGAAGCACCAATCTTTTTTAAATGTTACAATCTTAGTTTTCATCTAGTCATCTAAAATCATCACTATAATGTTATATTATACTAATTTTAATAGAAATATACAAAAAAAAAATTTTGATTTAAATAAAGGGTGTTGTCCGGCCAACTATTAACCGCGCATGATAATGGTTATGAGTAAACGGCAAAACATGATTTCACTGCCTAAAACAGGCTAATTATAGTTCATGATGAGTCATCAAATGTACTCAATATACTCTACGAATTTATACGTATGTAGTCAAACATGCAGTGAGAATTGAGCAGATATAATGAACAGACATTTTAGAACAATAGTCGCAGTAGATTTTCAGTAGTATATAACGATCAAACACTGACGTCTCAATTTGTTAGTGCTTCCATGCAAGGTCAGTGTGATATTGGGGGGTTATCTACTTGTTTTTTCTGATTAATAATTAATCTATATACCACAAGGGTGACTAACCTGCGTACTTTTGGGTATAGCCTACTTCGACGTTGTTTCTAAATATTTGTTGACTGACTTTCAATGGTTAACCTGACTAATGAATTATCTCCTACTTAAATTAAACTAAAAGGAGTCTCTTTGATTAATGTTTATATTCTCCGGTATGTGAAACACGGTAAAAGATGTCTGTGTTAAACTTTGATATTTTCGTAACACTTATTATTAGGACGCGTGTATTGATGATTTGGAGTGTAAGCCCAAACTTTTTTTTTATAAATTATTTGTATTACTAGTTAAAAGAAAAAACGATGCTGAAACAGGAAAAATCATAACTTATTAAGAACAAATTCATTTAATTATACGTTTCGAAGGTTATAACTTTCTCATTTTATATTTAAAATTAAGACAAAAATGCTTCCTAATAACGTGGTCTTTTTAATTCCCAAACACCCTCTTTGAATCCCCCACGCGCAGGGAGTTCTGCGTGAGACCGTCACTGAGACGATCAAGTGGTCGGTTGACCGAAGCTCCATCTCCTCCAAACTTCGCGACTTCAACTCCTGGATCGATTCCGTTGTTGAGGACGTCCATTACGCGAATAAGATTCTCAAGAATCCAATTGTAGCCTTCTTCACCAAACCTTGGTATATGAAATTGACATTTTAGATTTAGACCTATATCCTATGTGTATACGACTTACATATGAAATAACAAAGATGCACTTCGCATAATCTGAATAATAGGCATTTCATTTTACAATTTTTTTGTTTAGTTACATTTAACGCTTATCTATAATGTGTAAAAAAGAATATTAATTACCAATCGACGCTGCTTATGAACGACATACCTGCCAATCTATAATAGAATTCATAACTACACAAACGCTACACTAACAAATTATATTGAAAAAGTGCTGTTTGAGAACTATTGAGTCAAATAATTTTTGTTTTAAAATCGAACATGTCTATATTAACAATTTTTATATGTTTTTCGGTGCCTTGTTTAACGTAGAATAACTCATGTCCCAGCAGAATACACATCCTCCCCTTCCCTTCCGACTGATGTCCCAACAGAATACAAACCCTCCCCCTCCCTTCCGTCTCTCTTACACAGGTATGTCTGGAACTACATTCCTATCATTCTCAGTCTGGTTCTGTCGATTATGAGTATTGTCATCTTCGATGCCAAGGCATCTATCGATCAGCTGGACACACTTATAAACAACGTCACCATTACGATGGATGATGTATATAAGTAAGTCCTTTCCACAGCTGTCCCTGCCGGAAATCATTGATGCCATTGATTTGATGCATTTTCATTTTATGAATCTTATATTAAATTGTTCATTGGTTCGTTAGACAAATGTTAAGTAGTATTAGAAATTGCAATATTGAAACTTGACTGCGTTCTCAACGAAATAGTATGACTTATTCCAATAAAAATTTATGTAAATTGTCCTTATTTCTTAATAGCATTATGAACATGACCAATAGTAAACTCGTTTCTGTAATATATAGGCTAGTGATACAATGCTCAGGTTTCTCATAGCTTGTTAATTCATTTAGCTGTTAAGAAAGAGTTTTTCGTCACATGAGATTACGTTTGATTGCAAATCAGTTGTTGAATTTTTAAATATTTCATATTAATATGTCTGCATCATATATCTACGTTAATATCATGTTAATCTACGTTAATTATAATTTTCTAGTTGATTTGCCTGTCATAGCTTTTCACACAACATCTACTGGTATCCGATTCTTATTAGGCAAATGTAAGTCTAATGCCTTATAAGATAGAGTGCGGGTAGAATGTACTCAACAATAAAAAATACATGAACAATAAAAAGGAATTGATAACATATTTTTAAACGCTTATCCTCCTTCTACATTATTACTATATTGAGATAATATGTATACAAAAATATATGGTACAAAATCAAAGAATTCTTCAGAAAACTTATACATGAAAACATCTGCCTATCCTGTTTTCCTTCTCGGACTTTTTTAATATTTAAATTAATTGAAATTAATATTTATCGGTATTTTTGTTCATCATACTTGAGTTTTAAATATTTGGAACATATTCTTTTTATTTGTCAACGGAATAATAATTATATTCGCAACGTATTGACATCTTTATTCGTGTTTAAGCGATATTTTTTTATTTTATAACGGTTAACTTTACAGTGTATTTTAATACATTTTATTAACTAAGTAAACTATTATACCGCATGAATTGTTGTAGAAATCATTAGAAATGGACTATATCTACAAATTATGTCCAATCTTATATTGTATTTACAAATATCTATCTTTTGTCAGCCGTTACCATAAAAACTATAATAAATATTATAAACCATTTCCATATATTACTTATATAGTATTACAGTAGTGTAGTGTATAACTATAGTATATAACATATGAAACCCATCACTCACTCACACTCACTGTCAGTCCGGCGCCAACTGAGACTTTCGACCTGCACAATCCCATGTTCATTATCGCCATCATCCACACGGTCATGTCGCTTATCCTCTTCATCTCCTTCGTACTCAACTCCCGCCCCGGGATCGACAATCTCCGCCGAGCCGGGGTCATTCTCGTCCACTGGTCGCGCACCAATCGATTGGCCAAGTTCTGTGCCGGCCGTGTCGGCCATTTGCGCCGCGATAGCAGGAGACTGAAAATGCGACGTCGGCGGCCTCAACGACAGCGCCATCACGGGGCTGATGAGGGGCCGGTGGGCAGCAGTGGGTTCGTGGAGGGGGCGGAGAATCGGAGCTTTGAGGGGGAGG
Organism: Coelogynopora nodosa; assembly: GCA_034780555.1. NCBI lineage: Eukaryota > Metazoa > Platyhelminthes > Proseriata > Coelogynoporidae > Coelogynopora > Coelogynopora nodosa. Next base: position 3,820 of record JAUZND010005046.1, read on the forward strand.
CTAGCGTTGGTTGTGAGTGCGGGGAGGGATTATATGAGGCTTGCCTGTGGTCGCTTTTTAGTAGGTCGCGACAATTAACTCTGGAAATGCTGAAATCTGCTAGAATTCCATTATTTTCTTTGTTTGATTTAATAAAACCCAACAATTTTTCTACACATATATATCATGTTCTATAAGTAACCTAAAATAAGTTAAAATAAAATAATTTGAGGATATTTATTCACTTACTTCAAAAATAATATAAACAAATGCCTACAACGTTGCTTATCACTATATTTATTTCCTAACATGTTTTGCCTGAAGAGTTGTAAATTTTCTACCAACATATACTATATATTAATCTACATTTATTTATCGTTCCGTGTAGGATAATATGAATTAATATTTATTCAAGGCGAACCTTTGCCTGTGCCGTTTTACATGAATGTTATAGTATTTTAAATAGTGAGAGTGAAATATATATTTAGCCACAAAAACAGATTGGAAATTATAGATTAGTAAAATTATTTATTAGATATATATAATAACAAGATCCAGCGTTGTATCAGGTATCAGGTATCTTGTAGTTAAGAATATTTTAAATTTAGCGAATTACAATATATATTTATTTTATTTTAATTATATGTATATTTAATATATGTAATATATATCTATATAATATTTAATTATATATACCGTTTCATATAGGTGAAATTATATATAATATTCAAATATCGTTTGTTTGTCGAGTTTTTATTTTCAGTTTCAATTGTATAAAATAAGAAACAATACTAGGCCTATTGTATTTATGGATCTACATTATCTATAATAATATCAAAAATACAATTAAGAACAAGACGGTTATGTTTTAGTTTACAATTAAATATAATTAATTAATAAAAAAATTGATTATATAATTTTTTCAACATTTATTTGGATAAGGAAAACGATTTTACAAAAGTGTAGGGGGAGTTAAAAGATAAATAAGAAATGGAAGAGTGAGGAAATAAGAGAAAAAGTAAGAGGGCTGGGGAGGAAAAAGAGGGAGAGGGGTGGGGTTGTTCAAATTGGAATTCACTCCCTACATTTAAAAAAAACTTCTGGCCGATTTGGTTAGAGACCTTTGTTATATTGCAGAAAATGTCTTGGAATTCCGAAATATTATGTATTGAAAATATTTTGAAAGGATTTAAAGTTTGTATGTATATTATATTTCGGTAATTGTCTATGATGTTTGAATAGATGTCTAAATATTTGAGCAACTTTTTTTAATAATGTTTTGTATCGATTTTTGGATACACTGTTATACCACAAATCGAGGAAAATATGTGAACCAATTTCAACAAATAATGCAACGTTTATTTATTGATTTTAATTTAGTTTTTTTGTGAATAGTATCAATTTTTAACTAAAGAAAATCACATTTTATTCTGGACCACTGTTATTCAATTGTTAAAACAATGACTAAATAATATTAAATTGGGATATCTATTTTATATTAAAATTGATAATATTTTATTTATCACTAATTATTTTCATACTTTGTATAAATTTAATTTAGAAATCTTTATACTATTTAATAATTATCGATTAAAAATGTAACAAATAAATCAGTAACAGGAATAATAACTTCGCCTACAAGGTGGTGAGACTGAAATGTGCCGCGCAGACACTCTCTCTCTCTCTCTTTAACCATCACCAACCGCAGGCTCAACCACCGCTTTCATCAGCTCTGACAACGATCCCGCGAAAAACCAAGACGACTCCGACTACGACATCCAGGTCAACTGCGAGGACTTCGACCACCCGAAGCGGGAGAACAAGTTTGCCGAGCACATCGTCGGCTTTCGGACCATCTACTATGCCCTCTTCCTCGCGTTGTCCATCACGGGCACCGTGATGGGCTACAGTCAGCCCGTGGGCTACTACTTCTTCGCATTCCATCTAATCAACATTGTCTTCGTGAATCATCTGCTCAATGGGGTGATCACTTCCGTCATGAAAGTCTGTAAGTTGTGTTTTCACCAGATAGAGAGAGAAAGAGTGAGAATTGGTATAAATAGCAGAATTATTTCGAAAAGTGTTTTATAATTATAATGATTTACTTTCAACTACATTGGTCTATACATATGAATACATGTTTTTATTGTTTGGTACATCCAATTTAATCTTTTTGATAAACTAGTAAAAATATGTCGACCTTCTGCCGTAATCCTCACACGCTTGTTTACTTTGAAATGTATAATTATTATCTGCCTTCTCATTTTTGGAAGTAATCAAACTGTTGATAGTGCAAAATGATAGAAAATTTGTGAACTAAAATGTTTGGTAGCATTAAAAAAAGCGGGCACAAATTTTTAATTGTGTTCATTATATTTTAAGTTTTTTTTAATTGGTGCCTAATACGGAGTACTTAAAATGTTGATACTTTTCTTTAAGATACTCCTGGTTATTAATACAATAAATAATGAATAATTAATTAGTGAATTGATAATTATAAATGTACGTATATATTACAATATTGTATTAATTACAGAAAACACAGATATTAATTCATGAGGTATTAATCGAATTATTTTTTCTAACATAAAAATATGCATTCAAAAGTAATCAAATGTATTAAAAAACCTATAATTAAAAATAAGATTGGTAATTTTAAATTAGGGTAATTGCTACAACAGTAAAAGTTGTATAATCAAAGGATATGAAAAAACTAGTTTAAATTTATTGTAAATGTAGAAGCTTGTCAGTCATTTTCAATAGAGATAAAAATCACTTCAATCGAACATAAAGTATAAAATAGATTAGAAATTCACATTTTTTAAGAGAAATTATTGGAGAAATATAACATTACTGTTGCAGAATCCACCTAATTGATACTACTAAACATGTTAAAGTATATTAGACATGGTTTCCCCTCCTCTTTCTTGTTCTTCAGTCCCCGCACTGTTTTCCGTGTTCATCATGATACTCATCATACTCTACATATTCGCCCTCTTTGGCTACCTCTTTATGCGAGATAGCTTTCACACAGACGATAACCTTTACTGCGACACACTGGGTCACTGCTTCGTAACTATGATTCGGTACGGCTTCATCTTCGACAAGTGGATCGATGTGAGCAATGATTTGTAATTTACGGTCAATTTTATGTTTTTATGGCAACTATAAATGTTTTTCTCAAGAGCCTCCCCATGCAGCTCCCTTCCACATCAACAAACTAGCAATAACTATTACTCTGTATGTAACAAGTTAAGGTACAACTAAATTAAAAACTGCTTATCTCTGTTATAAACATTTATAAATATTGTAATGTAATATAGTGAAGTATAATATAATTTAAGAAAATATGTATAATTATTATATTTTATAGTATTCAATGCATATAAGATTGATATCATGGAATTAATTTTATAAATCAATAAAATTGGTCTTCTTAGAAAAGGATCAATAATATAAACCGGTTTAATGTTCAAACTTAAATACCCGAAAATCTTATTGACCTTAATATTGTTCTTTAATAATATATACAATATTATCATATTCTTTTGTGTAAATTGTCTAAATATGCTTTTCTTTTTATTAAAAAATAATATTAGCACACTGCGGCATTTTATCAAAATAATATACTAATTAGCATGCTTATGTTTATGGTATAAATCAAATAAGAAAAAAAAGTATTTCAAATAGATTGTTTGATTATATTAGATATACTATAAAAAAAATTACTTATTGTATTAGTTACATTTAATTAGAAAACAAAACTATTTACATGTATTTTTTTAATTTTCAGTTTTTTATGCCTAAATTTGAAGGAATGCACACCTTCCCAGATTTCACGCGTAATTCGGTGTTTACCATTCTCCTGTTCATCATTGTGGCCATTATTATGCTCAACATCATCACTGGAATCATCGTGGACAAATTTGCCGAAGTTCGAGACCTAAAGGTGAGACACGGAGATGTGAATAGTAACAGTAGAAATAAATTATGTCATAATAGTTCAAATCAGTTCACAATTCCGGATAATTATGGGTTTATAACTGCAAGTAATATGGAACAAATTATTGCAAGAACGAATAGACATTTTTTAAGATACTTATAAATATTTTAAATATGAAATTACCAAAAGTTTATTTGTATCTAACTTTAAATGCATATGGTTTTAAATGGCCAATCTGATGGATTCTTATAAATTATTTTGGATTATAATGAATTCTTATCGATTATTATGAATTCTTATGGATTTTTCTGGATTCTTATGGATTCGTATGAATTTTATGGATTCATATTTATTCTTATAGATCCTTATGCATTCTTATGGATTCATATGGATTATTAAGGATTTATATGGATTCTTATGGATTTATATAGATTCTTATGGATTCATATGGATTTTATGGATGCACATTAATTTTTATATATATTATTTTTTGGTACTTATAGATTTTTATAGATTCTTATGGATTCTTGTGGATTCTTATAGACATTTATAGATTTTTATGGATTCTTGTAGATTTTTATAGATTTTTATAGATTCTTATGGATTATTGTGGATTCTTATAGATTTTAATAGATTCTTATGGATTCTTATAGTTCTTATGGATTCTTGTGGATTCTTATACATAGATTCTTATGGATTGTTGGGGATTCTTATAGATTCTTATAGATTCTTATGGATTCTTGTGGATTCTTATAGATTCTTATAGATTCTTGTGGATTCTTATAGATTCTTATGGATTTTTGTGGATTCTTATAGATTGTTCTTATGGATTCTTGTGGATTCTTATTGATTTTAATAGATTCTTATAGTTCTTATAGTTCTTATGAATTCTTGTGGATTCTTATAGATTCTTATGGATTCTTGTGGATTCTTATAGATTCTTATATATTCTTATGGATTCTTATAAATTTTAATAGATTCTTATAGCTCTTATAGTTCTTATGAATTCTTGTGGATTCTTATAGATTCTTATGGATTCTTGTGGATTCTTATAGATTTTTATAGATTCTTATGGATTCTTGTGGATTCTTATAGATTCTTATGGATTCTTGTCGATTCTTATAGATTCTTATGGATTCTTATGAATTCTTACGGATTATTACGGATTGTTATGGATTATTGTGGATTCTCATAGAGTTATCTATTTTAATACATATTTTATAAAAGTTTATTAATTCTACATTTAATCCTATAACAACCGGTAGTGAAAACTCGACACTAATCCATCATCGAGTATTGGTTACTTATACTATCTACATGACGTTAGCTATTATTTCTACTTGCTTGCTATTACTATACAGACAGTTGTTACTCAATTTTTGATTGTGCTGACTACTACATCACCGCAGTTAAATAAATATAAAACAGTTTTTGTGTACTTTTATTATTGACAGCGAAATATAAGTGTCGTTCAAGATATAGAAAATAGGCCTATTTGTTCAATTATTTAAATTTCACTTTTGTTTTCCTCCATCTTGAGATTCTAAATATTTTAAAGATAATCAAAAACATTTTATTGCGATGCTTAGTTATATAAGTGTTCGTCTCACCCTAAAATATTGATATAATGTGCTGTATTTCATTGACCTTTATTTTATTACTTTTTAACTTCCTTCGTGTCTTGTTGTGTTATACTAAAGAGTTAGAAATAAATTGATGTGGAGAAGATGAATTATATTTTGATACAAAACAGTTTATAGCCTACTTGAAAGATATATATATAAATATAAATATATGAGAATATAATATAAATATATGAGAATTTTATTCTCTTTCTACTGGCCAATAATTTGATAAAATAAACTGTTTTTATTATTTATTTCTATCTAAGGAAAGGCTAAATATCAGTCATATTATTCACATAAAACCTAAGAGTTATTTAAAATTCATTGATGGGTTAATTTTCTCAAGTTTTATCTACTATCAATAATTATGTTAAAATCCACTTATTACTTCAAGTGTCTTTTTTAATGTTCAAGAGCACTTAGAAAGTTCAAATGCAAATGCATTAAATATTCATTAAACACATCATGCAAGATTCAAACATTTTATCAAATTTTTAAACATCTTATTCATCATTTAAACATAGACACTACTTTTATTGAATTGTCTGCACATCCCGCTTGCTTGGGAAATCACCATTATGAACTATATTTATTTATTGAAAATGGAGAATCAATTTTTCTCAGCAGACTAATATTACTTTATTTACGCTGAAGTAGTCACGATTTTATTGTAATTAAAAGTTATAGTAGTTGAAATAAGTTTTATTAAATATATAAGGCATATTATAAGTTAGCTATAATTCAGCGACCTTTATTCTTTATTAGTTATAAAAGCGGGATAAAAACCTTTAAACACGGAAGGGATCACGTTATAAACCCTCTTCTGGAAGTATCGTTAGACGCAATAAATCTAAAATCAATTTTTTCGGTTCACTCAAATTAATTTAGAATTTGATTTAAATCAAGATGACATGCATGTTGTTCTATCATAAGCAACATGTATATTGGAAAATGTACAACATGGTAATGGAGACCTTTTTATGGCATTTACAACATATTTGCATAAAATTGTTAAAATGCCTAAAATTATATTATTATATAATTATTTGATTTATACTGATATCATTTTTCGAATAAAAGTTGAACTTTTTTGTTTTATTAACAGAGCACACAGGCGAAAGACATGCAAGAACTTTGTTTCATTTGTGGACGGACCAGCTACGAATTCGAAACGCAGGCCAAGGTAATGTTATCTTTTAAGAAGTAGTAATACTAGGGTCCTCGTTGATGGTGATTTTATTCAGCTGCATGATATTACTCTGGGATACAATTAAACTATGCATATTATTTAAATAAATGGGCCTTATATCTGTATTGATCGCAAATACGTTTAGGGTAAAGTGGGGTCATATTGCCATGGGGGTAATATTGCCACTTAGTAGTATCTACACTGTGTTAGCAATTTAGGGAATTTATATCGAGTTGTAATAGTAATTATATAATTTTAATAATACTTACACTTTTACTACGCTATTTATTCCAATTAGTTTCAGTTTCATTAGATTTCGAAATCGTGCTAATTTTTCGAATGTTATTAAACCAAGGAAGTGATTTTTTTGAAGGTAAGAAAATTTGCATAAAATATTTGTTTTACCTCAATGCGCAGGCATTATAAGATTTTTGTTCGTAATGAATGTTAAGTTTGAACTATTTAAATAAATTAGATTAGTTCGAAAAGCTGGTTCTCATCAAATCGTTCAATTAAAAAAATTCGATTATGTGGGGTATTATTGCCATTTTAATGTTATTGCTCTCAAATAAATAAAAATAGATATTATGGTATATTTATAAGCTATTATTACTAACACATCAAAATGTATTATATATAATTGGGTTGTTTTTTGATTACCGGATATTAATTTTTTTACTTAATTTCCCTTTTAAATGGGGTAATATTGCCACCAAATAAATAGCCTATGTATCGTAACTTAAGCATTTTATTTATAAATGTTTATGACTACTTAAGTTTGTTAGTAATTTATATCACATTTTATATTTTTCATTCTAGATGCCTAGGAAG
>JAUZND010005047.1:0-11386 GCA_034780555.1 Coelogynopora nodosa
TATAGATATATATATATATATATATATATAGATATATATATATCAATCTATTATATATATATTTAATTATATATGTAGATTCAGTAAAGATGTTATGTAATTTTTATTAAGAAATATCAAATGGTTTAGAAGACAATAATGTTTAAATTTAGTCTAAAGTATCTAACTTTTTATTTAACTAAAAATTTCATTACATTTTAATCGAACTACAGAATGGCAAAAATGAAACAGAATCAAGCAAAATGTATGTTATTTTAACCATGAACCTTCTACATTGTTAATTGATTCAAAAGAATATATTTCAGTACGCTGTACATCTTTTCCACTTATAAATGTTTCTGCTTTATTAATAGCTATTCCATTTTCATAGATTATTTTTTAATTCATTATTCCTGAATTGAATTTAATTGAATTTATTACTCCAGTCTTGAATTGAATTTAAGGGTCTTCATCTTGGCGGTTCGTTTAATTGAGATATATTTTAAGATTAAACACATTCATAAAAATTGACATAAAAAATTGTTGTCCCGAAATCACTTAGATTAAAAGTAGAAAATAAGTAGAATTTATATTTTTATGGAGATATAAGTATTAGATTAAAATATATGCAAATGTATCTATTTTATGCAGAACATTATCGAAATTTGGTCTTTATAGTTGCAATACTTAACATATACATACTGCATGAGTACTTTTGCTTATGAGCCCTGTACATTATGTAGTTGTTGAATTGTTTAAAACATTCGATTCGACATCTAACATTCGATCCGAAACATACAATATTCGATTATAATTATTAAAAAGATTATTTGTTATTTGATTCTGCTATTTTAAATTTCATTTTAATAACTATAAATAAACACTTCAAAAATATGCATGGTTAAATAATGACAAGTTAGACATTGACTTTTATATACAAATTTAACGGCGTATTGTATAATTAATCAGAGAATTTAGAAGAATTTCTTTTATTAGAATATAATCTCCATCCATAACTTTTTAAGTTATAATGTGTGAAATATTTCTTCTATTAAATACACCTGTTTTTCAACAAACACATTTTAGCGTCTTCTCCACCAGACAATAGAAACAAATCTAAGAATGTTCACAAATTGAAGGATTCATCTTTTATGAAGGAACTGACAGTAAATAAACAAACAAAAACGAAAATAAAACAGAGTCAACAACATATTCATCTTTCTAAAGAGGCTAATTCAGCGGTAGATGTCACTAAAGAACGTGGATCGAATATGGATTTATATGGTAACTTTATACTTTTTTATTTTAAACATATTAACTTTCCATATATTATTCTGATACATGTAACATATGTTAAAATTTTATTTTTTAACATGGCACTCGTACAATATTCTATATATGTTAAACCTTGTTCATTTTAGAAAAACACAATACAACTGTTACCGGTACATATAGTACATATGATTCAACTCAAATCAAAAGAAATCCTACGCATTGTCCAAAAGAAATAATAATTGATGTGAATAAAAATGTAATAGATCTCTTTATATCTGGTCTCTCACATAATTGTCCTCTTCTTGTGGAAAGTTTTACACAAGAACTAATTAATAACACGGAATTTTCCGGTAAATATATCATATAATATCTATGCAAATTTCGCTATTGACGCATTTAGGAATATATATATATATATTGACTATACGCATTGACGCATATAATTATGATGTGGTTAGAATTAGATACAACTTTGAAATAAACAAGGTTAGCTTAAGTTTGAGACGTGAAATTTGATATAAATGTTGATTTGTAATATATGTACAGTGTATAACACAAATTAATACAGCAGACATATGATCATATGTATTTCAAAATGGTACACGTTTATTATTTAATAAATAGCGTTCGCTAAATACCTTAGATACGTTTTCTTATTTATTTCATTTTAGGAAATCACAACACTTCTGTTACCAATACATTTGAATCAACTGAAATAAGAAAACACCCAACAGATTGCACTGAAAAAGCATTTGTTGATGTAAACGAATGTGTACCCGAACTTCTAATTTCAAGTGACAAAATTGAAGTTCAACCTCATGGGGAGACATCTAACCAAAACCTAAATCGTTACATCGATTCAGCTAGTGAGTATATCAAATAATATTTATGAACATTTTGTTATCTGACATTGATTGACAATTTTGGTTACTTCATCCTTATCCTTAAAGTTAATCAACCCTTTGAAATAAAGAAATCTAAGTACAATATTGTACTTTTTCTTCTTAATTCATCTTATGTTTACGACGTGAAAATATACACAAATGTTGACGTGGAATATAAAAAGATGAGTTGGATGACCACTTTTGACACTCCGTGTATTCTTATTTGAACCTCGATATTTATTTATACATGCTGTACAAGTTTCCGAGATTACCTTATAGAAATAACAGATACATTTTGTTTATATCTATTTTAAAAGTTTTGACCAAACTTTTAGTATATATATTTTCATTGCATAACTGCCTTCGTAATCTGTAAAATTAGTTCATCGCATAAACCGGTTGGAAACAATTTACTCACTTTTAGATCAAGTTTGAGCTACATCTTCTTTTACATATTTACGGCAAGTCAGTAAATATTTCCGTATATTACTAAATTTCTTGTCATAGCTCAACAATGACATGTATAAAAATGTAAAGCTTACATTTACAAACTTTTGGACGCATTTTCATTTAATCCATTTGCTATGTGTCTCGCTTTCGAAAGTTGTCGATGAAGCTATTTTACTATGAAATGTTCAAAATTGATTTATCAGAATTGTAAAACGTTCGGAATTTGATTATTGTGTTGGTAACTCAGTTAAAAGTATTCTGTTTGGCTTAGAATTACATTCACAACATGCATGTACTCCATTTTATTTACAATATTTAGTGAATTAAATTGTATAGGATGTCTACATATTTTTTGGTACAGAAGAGTTATTAAATATAGGTACTCTGACAGTTCAAACTATTTATTTTTAATTATATTGTTTCTGTTATTTAAACACACATATTGATATTAGACACCTCTTTTACCAAAATTATGAACCAACAAAATGTGAGTAAGTAACAAAATAAGTAACAATTAATTATAAATTATGTAACAAAATATTGACTATTTTTTACAAAATAAATGTTACAGGTATACTTGTAACCATACTTTCAAGTCAAACATTAACTTATATGTATTAGATAATAATAATAAAAAATTAAAGATAAATATAAGAATTTATTTTAATAACTGTGATAATATATTATCATGGCATTATTTTAAATAATAAAAACCAAAACGTGTTATTAATGTTATATTTTAAAATGTTCAGTACAACAGGAATCTCCCGACCTTGTATCTCAATGTATGGATAATCTCAAACAAAACGACAAAGAATGCAATTTTGCAAATAATAGAAAGTCGAACGCAATGGATGATGGAGATGACTACAAGAACCAACTTACAATTACCAAACTGAAAAACGAAGATACTTCTCAAGATAAAATTTTGGACCAAATGTTCAATGAAAATATTTATTTAAATGGTAACTTCATTATTTTTTATCAAATCAGATTTGTATTATATCTTTCTTCCATTGTAAGGCCTATACATATTTAGAAATTACACAATTTGTGTTCATTTAACTTGTTAGCTTATATTTTAATAAGGTGAAATATTATTCTGAAATATATATATATATGTATTTATATTATAATCTAATATATTATTTTATATTATATTATTATATTATTATATTATATCGTATATTATTTTATTATATTATATCATATTATATGTCATTATTTAGAAATAATAATAAAACTATTTATAGATCTGTGTATTTAAAAATATATATATAAATTTAGGAAAATAGAGATATTTAATGAGACAATAATATTATATGTACTTCTTATAGTGATTAAACTTTTTACATACAGTTTTGGCACAGACTTATTTTATGTCATACAATTTACTAATAGTATTGAAAATCATTTGGAATTTTAAATATATGTTTTGTATTCTAACCAAATATATATATTTCATGTTTAGGTGTATTGTATAAATTACCTAATACCTTTTACATTATTGTTTTTTACAATATTAAAGTTCTGATATATATATATTATCTTTTTCACTACAGAAAGAAAAGCAATTGATAATAATGAAAAAATAAACGGAAAAGTTATTTTAACTGCGAAACCATTTAAGAAAGATCCAACATGTGAGTAGTAATATATCATCATTCATCGTTAATCGGTTCATTAAAACAGACATACATACATAAAATATACATAAATACATAAATAAAATGAAAAAATAAACCAAACTGCATGCAAAAGAACAGGAAAGAGTGTTTGCACAGAAAATAATAAATGATAGCTATTGTAGAATAAGATATTTCAGACTGTCCGGTCCATTTTTGTTTCTTTTATTTCTTCCACATTCATTTCTGGCTCACTCTTCTATTAAAGGCGAAGATATATGATTTCCTGGGTCTATCTGCTTGCCATAGCGGTAAATTTACGACTAGCTGAGATCTACATTTGCAGTGTCCACGAAGCGAAGTTTGCGTTGCATAATGTATCGGATACTTCATTAAATTGTTGTAGAGCCTTTCATTTTTTATATGATCAACTCTACTTGATTGTTTCTACCTTTCGCAAAAGACGTGTGTAGCAGCCATTTAGTCGTGTATTTATCCATTGTGTCGTTGTCCAGGTTTCAGAGCCTAAGAAGACTATGTTTACAACGATCGCTTTGAATATGCTTTGTGTGAAGCAAGATGATCTTCATAACCGTTCGAGATTGTTTGCTGATAATATTTAATGCGCAACACATTTATATAATTCAAAATGATGCTTAATAATTATAATTAATTAATGTTGTCCTTCATTTGTGTTTTTTCACTTTTCAAATATGCATATATATATATATATATATATATATATATATATATATATATATATAGAGTCAAATAAACAGTAGAACTGCAGCAAAGCGAAAAGGTATCCTATAAGAACGAACTTAAGGGGGTATTCAAATTTTAACCTTATTAATCGGTTGTCATTTAAAAATAATTCAACTGATTTAAAATATTGATTTCATGAAAGTTATTAGCATTAGGAAAATAATGATCTAATCTTGTCATATTATGGTTTAACGTTAATGATGTCATCATTTCTCCAAAGTCAGTAATTGTATCGTTGTTCAATATATCGCCGGCATAAGTGACATTCGGAACGAATACGAAAATGGCGTATTTAAATTATGTCGAATATTTTCATTTGAGTTTCACAATTACTATTTTCAGAACTAATTAAATCTGAAGTATTAAATTAAAATATTAATGTTTAACAAATTCATCAAGTAAAAAAAACAAAATTCCTAAATGGATTCATTAGATAATCGTTATCGGAAAAATGCATAAATTCAAATATAGTGAATTTTATAGTCCAGCAAATTTATTTATAAACAATAGTTTATTGTAGATATTAAAGAGTATGTCAATAACAAATTGCTATTATAAACTTAATAAATATAAAAAATGATATTTTTTAAAATTAAAAAGTATATATTACCTTTAAATATTTCTTAAACTTAATTCAATGTGGATTCAGTAAAGATGTTGGGTAATTTTTAATATGACATATAAAATGTTTTGGAAGTAAAATATTTTTTAATTTAGTCTAATTTTTTTTTTTAAACTGATAAAGTCATTCAATTTTAACCAATTACAGATGATTAAACAAACTTTATGAACTTTTATCCCCATGATCATTACATTTTACATATAGTTAATTGAATTAAAAAAATATTTTTCAATATGTTGTATATCTTTTCAATTTAGAAATGTTTTTACTTCATTCTTAGCTATTATTCCTCTTGCACATATTATTTTCAAATATATGACTTAATTCAACGAAAAAAAGTAAAGGAGCATACTCATTCTATTTTTTTGTAAACAACGAGATTTGAAATTTATATTATATAAACATTAATAGATTTCAAATGTAACACTATTATTTTTCTAATAGAAATATTTCCTCTGTCATTTTGTTACTTTGTGTATTTTAGTTTTAAATATTAATTTCCAAACTCAACGCATGCTTTTGAATTATACTTTTAGCTCAGATAACTGAAAAAAGTGATACTGCCTATTCCGACAATCATCGTTATGTTATTGAATTAGAATTTCCTCCATCAAATTCAAATCAGCCGGTGTCCTTACTTCTCAACTGCCAACAAAATTTTATAGTAAAATCGGATAACAATTCTTGTTATTGTTCCAAAAAGTGTGATATTTATACAGATATGGATGGTCCGGTTGGTTCAAATGAGTTACAATCATCGGCAACTAATGCTATATCTGAAATACAAGACAACGAAGCTGTAGAAATCGCTGTAAAAAAATTGGCTTCTTTACCAAGATTAATAGGAGATAATTTGTGTTCCGACTGTTCATTAAATGCCGTACATGAATGCAGCTGTTATGTATGTCAAAATACTAGAAATGAAATAGTAATGAAGAGGGGCAAATTTGATGGGTACAATTGTAGTTCAATGCTGTCAGATATAAATAGAGAATGTTCTCCACTTCCGATAGAGTGCAATGTAAATGGAAAACTGATATCCCCAAAAGATACAACAATAAGCATTAAGGAAGCAGATAGTTCACCATTCCCGGTTAAAAAGTATATTCAATCAAAAATAATAAGCAACAGAACTACTGGACAGATAATGTCTTCCAAAGATAAAAGTAGAGAACTTACAAAAATACAAACCACTAAAAGTTTATCAGAACTAAATTTTGAAACTGAACGAAAAAGGGCAGCACAATCTTTTAACAAAAAAAATTCATGTATATCTACATTGAAATCTAATGATATTTCTCTGGGTGAAGATAACAACAAAGTTGATTCATTAAGATCAATTATTAAAATTAATAAAAATAATATAAACAGTTTGTCTAATTCCAAGCTTCAAGATAACCATACAGGAGAAAACAGCGATAGTCCCTCAACTTCACAGCCAACCTCTTCTTTAATAGGTACCATGTGTGGAAGCCATACATGTTTACAGCCGATTAACCTTGCTACAATGCGATTGATAAATAATAACATACAATTAATGGAAAACATGACAAACAGCAGCAGAGCACCAACGTTAGATTCACTTAATTATCCTTATTTGTGGGAGGACACCTGCTCACCGGCCTGGCTGTTTGGATCGGATATGTACTATGCCCACTACACACTATATAAGAACTTTGAGCCAAGCAATATATCGGAGAGTGATCCCGACCTGTTTGGATTGTACCTGTGTTTGCAGTGTTCGCAAATGGTGGCTCAATTCCATGAAGAGTGTTGTCGGCATGTGCTACGTGTCGATTTTCAGCCGTGTGGTGAAGTTTTTTATGATTTATCTAAAATGATTTTTCATCTCCCACTTTTACACAAAAACGAGCTGCTACAGTACGAGAATTTCTATAAATGCACTACTCCCTTTCAAGAAAATCAACATTAAAATTAATTATGTTAATTTTGTTTAAGGTGAATTCTTTGATTGATGGAAGCGTTTTCAATTCAACACTTTATTATCCCGCTATGTATTATTTTTGTCAACATTTTTGGCATTTTATTGACTATATACGTGTGTTCTTTTGATAAAAATCTTTCTAACATCGCCAATATACCCTGTGTACCGTTTCGAAATATATAGAAAATGTTCTTAAAATGTGCGTTGTATATTTTAATCAGAGTTGTCAATAAACATTGTTCAATGGTACTATTTTTTACATAAATCCTTGATTATGCAATAGTTTTTAATATATGATTAAACAGTAGACTTATACAATAGATTAATAATTAATGTATACGTTTATGGAATAAATAAAGTACAACACCATTACCATAATCTGTTGATTATTTGTCAAACCAGTTAAACAAAAATATACGAAATATTGACTTCCTTATCAAAAAGACAGAAGAAAATATTATTTTCAAGTTTATTGTAAATGTGCGCAAAATATATAATTATTTTAAATTAATTTATTTTTATTTACACTATTTTAATTTTTTTATAAACTATGTATTCACTTTCTTAAAAATTAATATGGTTGCTCATAAAATGTATAATTAAAATTAGTTTGTAGCGGTATTTTTATCAATTATTTCAAAAATGCATATTTTACATATTGTCAATTGTTACGTATTTTAAAGTTACAAAGTTACAAAATTACAAATTGTCAATAGTTAAATATAACCAGGCATTAATCAAATGTTGAAACCTTTATATTAACATTTTACAGCAGAAATATGAACAATCACATGATTGATATTATTGCCAAAAAATATTAACATAAAGTCTTCCTTAAATATGTTACAACATAGCCTAGTATTATTTTAAAATTAATTTTATTTTAAAAATTTGTAAAAATATGAACAGATGTATATGTTAAATTAAAAAACAGTTAACTGCAACAATAATGTATAATTTATTTAAATTTTCTATGATCTACACTATTTTCAAATATGTAGATTATTTATAAATTAATTAATTGCATATTTAAATCAAATGTGAGAATGACATATGTGTGTATAAAAATAAATCGATTGTCAATTAATTAATTTTAGAAGATTATCAGATCAATTTTGCTGTTTATAAATAATAATTAATTAATTAAAATACTTTAATGCTATAATAAAATAATTATTTTATAAAAAATATCTGTACAGGAGAGTACACTCAAAGTCTAGATAAGAATTACGGTTTTAGAAAGCGTTTAATTTTTTTTAATAAACTTTTCTATTGGTTCAAACAGTTTATACCAAGTGCGACGAGCAGCGAAGAAAAAGGCCCCTCTGGGCAGCAAAAATAGACAACCAGTAAAGTTTCTTTAGTACATTAGAGATATTTAGACTTTACGTTGTGAGACGCTTAAGGAGACGGGCACATCTATTTAAAACACATTGCAATGTTTGGATTGATGATTTTGTGCATGATCCAACAACACTAGATTAGTCGAGATTAGAAAACACAAAAGCGGAAATAATAAGACTGACTGCTTTCTAGTTAAGATATGGACAAAGATAAATGATGATCTGCAGATTGAATAAACATGACTTAACATACGTAGCTGTCCATCGAATAGGACAGCGAGACTTTTGATATGAGATAAAAGATTTACAGATTTACCATAAATATTTAGTTGAATAAGTGGAAAACTACGTGTTCAAATACGGTTCAAATTAAGTTCAAAGAAACTTCAGTTTTATCTCGATTTGTGTTAAACCTTTCGTAAAGATGTTCTAGAGAATTTTCAAGAGCGACGAGATTATTTCATTTGTCTTTAGCCCAAAAAGATAAGTAAATAGAAGTATCATAAGCATAATATATTTGATGCTTCATATGATGGCAGGAGATTATGTCAGAGACACGGGCAGTATATAGCAGTAGTATAGGAAGAGTGGATTCGACCCGCACCTCCTGTCCTTTTGACCTTTGACCATGACCTTTTACCCCCCCACCTATTTTAACCTATAAATTTTGACGTTTACAACTTATGACAACCAACATAAACCAAACATTTTATGTTACTTCTTTTTTTTGTAAGTAGTATATAAAAAAGATTAATATATATTTTTTTATAAAGTCAAATATAATTCAATTGATAGACATACAGAATAGATATGAGCTAGTGTCAATTTTTTGAAAATAGGTTGAAATGTAGGCCTAACGAAGTTATAGACATTTTAGTGATTTACAGCTGATTAAATTAATATTTAAATATTTAATGTAGTAGAATGAAATTAAATAGATAGACTAGCAAATAGCTATGAGTCAGTGCTTATTTTTTTTGATCAGTTGATATTTTATAGAGTTGTAGACATTTTACCATTGTGATGTATTATAGCCATATATTGCACGATGATTTCAATTAGGATTCTGACGTTTCCTCAGCTTGATTTTGCAACTTATAGATTTTATCTAAATGTAATCATTATGTGTGTTTGTTTTCTAATAATTTAAATGGTCTACTACGTGGTTAATTTACAATAAATTTTATACCATATTTGCTTACGTGTTAGGTATGATTTATCTTATTTTTTCATGTTTAGAATGTTCTTTTATCTATTTGGTTATACAAAACGTACAATTTGAGTAATATTTTAAATTTTATATTTTAATATATCGTTTTGCGCAAGCAATTTATTATTCTCATAAAAAAATTATTATTCTCATAAATAATTTATTATTCTCATAAAAAAACTATTATTTTCATAAAAAATTTGTTATTCTCATAATTTTTTTATTATTCTAATAAAAAAAATAAAAAAATCATAAATAATTTATTATTCTCATAAATAATTTATTATTCTTATAAATAATTTATTATTCTTATAAATAATTTATTATTCTCATAAATAATTTATTATTCTCATAAATAATGTATTACTCTCATAAATAATTTATTATTCTCATAAATAATTTATTATTCTTATAAATAATTTATTATTCTTATATAAATAATTTATTATTCTTATAAATAATTTATTATTCTTATAAATAATTTATTATTCTCATAAATAATATATTATTTTCATAAATAATTTATTATTCTCATAAATAAAGTATTATTCTCATAAAAAATAAAAATTAATAATAACAAGCTGAATATATACATACGAGGGAAGAAGTTGTCCGCCGTTACATTTCTAGCCTGTACAATTAAGTGGTAGACATACGCAATATATTTTTTATCCCACATTATTTGTAGGGTTAATATTACTACAACATGTAAACTGCAGTGATCAAAGTGGGACAACTGTCCTGAGGGCAGATATTAAGAGTTAAAATCCAACAAATATTGTACTCTATAAATCTGGCCTGGAGTGATAAGATGGTAAATTTATCATGTGATTATTGTAGGCCTATTGAAAACCAGAAACATTTTTGGAACAAACCGATAATATTAAAAGAACACATATATAACAAATGAAAAAAGTGAATAGGTGACTATATATACGATAATTGTTCACACCGTTATCACTTTCATGTAGTTTAGTACCTGATTAATGAAGTTATATAAAGCCATATTATAAGCCGTAATGCTGAAATTAGACAAGTTTGACTTGGGTTTACATTGGCAAATTATGTATTTGTCAGCGGATTCAAACCAATTGTCACCGGATTTTACATATTAAATACTACGTAGCAGGCTTTTTTGGTGGATGTCACTATACATTGCAAATAATAACACAAAAACATATACATATTTATAACATTTGAATGAAAGTGAGGTAAATAACCTGCGCAGAGTGCACATTTACTGCCTCTAACAGATCAAGTGGTAAATAAAATGCACAATTTAACAGGA